>CM057814.1:132589277-132659117 GCA_030067965.1 Latrodectus elegans
CATTCTGTAAAAACACCAATGTTATGAAATATAAATAACAAGGGTTAGGAATAGGGAATTTTAATAAAAAGATTTTCAAAAATATCAAACATTTTTAGAACATCTTTCAAAAATCAAATAAAAACAATTACTTTTATTAAATAATTAAAAATATCTATCTAATATTTAACACTTCTTTAGTAGAGCAAAAAATATGTTTACAAATTATATATGAGAATTAAATTATTAATTATATATAATATATAATTAACACTTTTATTAATAATGGAATTATACTAAAAAGAATGCAGAAATTAAACTTATTGAAAATAAGTTTAATTTCTGTAAATAATGTATATAAATAAATTTCATACTACAACTTCTTGGTAATTATAAAAAAATGGCAATACTACTTTTATCAATGTAATAATATATTTAGCTCATTTTTTTCTAGTTTTATCATTCATAGGTGCAATCTCTATACTGCTAGCAAATGAGTAAGATAACCAGATCATCATCTGGCTATCTTACTCATTTATAATACATTGCTTATAACAAAGATTTTCTCCAATTGTGAGACAGAACTTGTGTGTGTGTTAAAAGTGTAATACCAGTGATGTTTTTTTTTTTTTTTTTTTTTTTCTATGACCATATTCTTTGTAGTATTACCTGAAAGTTTTTAAAGTTAGCAACTAATGATGAAGCAAAAACATTTTTTTTCTTCAAATTCATTATTTTTCATTTAATCACTTTGTTATTTTTAGCTTTCTTCAAGGGAGCTGCTTTGCTTTCATGTTTTTCTTTCTTTTCCCTAATTGTATTGCCCTTTGCTTTAGTTATTCTAAATAATGTATATTCTACACAAGATTTCTGTATACAATTCAATATATATAGAGAGAGAGGGGGGAGGCACTTTTGACATATTTGACAAATCAATAAACACAGCAACAATTAGCTCTGACAAAAAAAAAAGTTCAATCACTTTTGTTACCACAGAATTGTTTTTCAAAAAACTTTTCTTCAGTTAACAATTTGTACTTAATAGAGACAAAACTGTTTTAGCAACTATGGAAACTACTGGATATTTAACGTCTCTTAAATGGAATGTTCCCATATTTTATGCTAAAAGCATTCCAATATCTGCAGAAATCTAAGTCATTATCACATGCATGTAATTACAAGTCACATTTTAACATTGTAAATATGTTCACAATAAATTTTCAATGAAAAAACTCATTTTAATTAATTTACTGCCAATTCTTTTATTTTAAACTTCTCAACTGCTTTTGTATTTATTTGTATTATATTTCTTAAAATACATTTTTATTTTGAATGCATTAAATTTTTCATTTTGAATATGGTGAAGGAACAGAAATAAACATTTTTATTTCTGTCCCTACACCATTTTCTTCTCACCATATTCAATAGCAAGCGTGCTAACATTATTCCAATTTTCATTAATGTCTTCATCAATCTATTTTTATGCATGCTGTTATCCAAATAATGTACATAAGAGATACAAAATAAGTTTTAAAACTTAATATGTAAATGTTGACATGTTCTAGAGTTGGATTCACCCATTTTTATATTTGTTATCACTTTTAAAAGTCTTTGCTTTTAGAGGTGATCACTTGTTGTTATCCATATTTGCTGATAATTGTTTGACCAAATTTGTGTGAATGTATTAAAGTTGTTTATTCTACCTTTTTTTAAACTATTTTAATCAGGGAGTTACAATGTTTCTCGATTACTGACTTACAAAGTTCTCTCTCTGATAATATTTTGATATTTATCAAAGTTTGAAAGTATGCCATGGAAAAAAAATTTCAACTTATTGGTTGGAAATTCAGGATAAAAATAAGTAGTGTAGATAACGTTTACACAGGGTGTTTCATGCATAAAGCAGAATTAGAATAAAATATGATTAAAAGAATAAATTCAAGAAATTGATTCATAACAAAATAAATGAAAAAAGAAAACTGCACAAACCTTTGAATTATATGCCTAAACATTTCAACCAGAAATTAATAAATGTAAGACAGAAGAATGGAGGCAAATAAGATTTTTTTAATGCAAGAAACTTGCATTTAAAAAATGATAAATTATTTCAAACGTTTATTTAAAAAAAAATGTTGACTTAAATGTACATAGAAATATTGAACAAAAAACTGTTGATGCAGTAATGTCAAAGAAAAAATATTTCTAAAGGAACAAAAAAATCATAAAGCTTAAAAAAAAATAACATTATTGTCAAACCAATAAAATACTGACATAATTCATTTATGATTGGTTTTAAAACATTTTGGGCAACAGAAGTTATGTCAAAAGAGTGGAATTTGTGTGCATCATTTGATATATATACATGAAAAATAATTATTAAATACAATAAATGAAATATTTTCAACTTTATCAACAAACAAAATTAAAAAATACACAGAAAATGTTTTTGCTGAATACTAACGTGAATACATAAGCTAAGAACTGTAGATTAATTTTAGTAGTTAGGTAAATAACTGAAAACTTTTATGAGTATAATACTGGTTTATAAACACTTTTTACAGACTTAAAATAAGCAGTCAACAATATCAATAATAGAAGATTATTTGAAGCAATATGAACTATTTTAGAATACCAATAAAACTCATGAAATTGATAATGAAATATCAAACCAGCATAAATATCGATAGGAAAACTAGAAATAAATTTATTAAACAAAGATGTTAAACAAGGAAATTCATCACGGTGACCAATGTGGTTGCTAAGTAATTTTATCATTGATGAAACAGAAATTGTATTTACAAAGTTAATATAAATCTAAGCATATGCATGATATTATAATAACAAAACAAAAGAAAATACAATTCACAAAAGTACTTATCAAGAAGTCAAATGAAATAGATTTAGAAATTCATGAGAATAAAATTAAATGAATGACCGTTTCAAAATCTGAAAAAGAATACTGATATAAAATTTAAACATAGATGACTAAAATTTTAAGAGGTTACAAGGTCTTAGGAATTGTGACTAATAATAAATGTGAAATTTATGATAGCATAAATATAAACAGACAAAAATGTATATAATGCATTCAAATGGAATTTTAAAGTGTAAATTAATCTTAAGGAATTGTAAAATGCAAATACACAATACTTTAACAAAAGCAAGTTATTTATGGATCCAAAAATGAGTTATTATTAAATAAGGATAAAGATATCTTGTGAAATTTTCAATTTAGAATCATAAGAATTTGTTAACTTATTAAAGCAAATAAAAAAGATTAAAATATGAGCTAGATAAATTAATAAAAGAAAAAATAATTCCAGATTCATTACTGCTAAAAGAAAACAACAAGTTAAAAGAATGAAGAAAACTAATATGACAAAGAAAATTATTAAAGAAAAAGTACACAATAATAGGGCAAGAAGGTCAAAATATGTGATGATGCAACAATAAATACATGCATAGCAAACAGTTGAAAAGTAAAATATCTAAATAATAAAACTTGTGTGATACAATAAACTTAAGAAAATTAAAAACTTAGTTTTTGATAAATCCAAGAAGAAAAAAATAGAAAATGAAACCTCAATAATGGTATTTTATGAAATTCTCTCCAGTATAAAATAAAAAAATTTGAAATCTCATTGACACAAGTAAACATACTTTAAGAGGGGAAAGATTTTTCGTATTTTCCATTTGGTGAAATTCTTCTTTACTATCACTTTCATCACCTGCATAGAAAAGATTAAAATAGATAAATATTATGTAAGCAATTAGTAATACATCAATCTAAATTCAACAATAATTGATAAGTTGACAGTACAATGTAAATAAAAGAAATTTATAATCATATATTAAATAATAATACATAATTTCTATATAATTTATAACATATAAATTTGCGTGATAGATTAAAATTAATGGGTAAAAAAAGATTGTTATAAATGATGACATTAGATTATATTAAAATATTAAACTCTCCATATGCCATTTGAATAGCACAAAACCCATTCAGAGAGAATGAAATGTACTGTTTCAGAAAAGTTCAAGTAGGCAGCTGTAATCATAATAGCAAAGCAATAACTCCCATAATTTAGTAAAAATCATGGGAATACACTCCACTATGTTCAAAGTAAAAAAAGAATCAACACTTGGAGTATTAGCTGCTTTATGACATTCTAACAGAAAGCATTAATTATTGCAGCTTTCATATTTTTCTCCCCAAATATTTTCTTATAAAATATTTAATAAGTTAGAAAACTTAAAATTTCATATTTGATTTTATGAAAAGTTCTTGACAAACACTAAATGAAAAACATGTATTAATAAGATTCCTAACAGGAAGATTTTCTAAGCATTACAATATTTCTTTGTACTAATTTGTAAAAAGAAATCCATGATTTTTTTTCTTTCAGGCAGAGTAGATTTGATATGTTTTTTGTCATAAAATTAACATTTTAAATATGCTAATAAAAGCTTAAATAAATCAAAATGTTATTATTTCATATTAGGACTTTGTTAACATATATTTTTCCAAAATACATCAATCTCTTCTTTTAAAAATTCTAGAAATCAAAATGATATACCACAAAAGAGCAACAATTGCTTATTTCATAGTATTTAAGCAGTCTGCTATTTACTCAGTTGAATAGATTTCTGATAATGAAGTTCAACCAATTAAAATTTTTAAAAGAGATATATATTTTAACACCATCTATCACTTGAAATGTCAAACAGTAATCAATTGCATCAATTTCAGAATCAGTATCCATTTCAAACTGAAATCCAATTTCAAAATTTAAAATTTCAATAATAGTCTCCAGAAAGCTCTCAGTGCTGTAATATTTTCTTAACCCTTCACCTAAAAATATTTTTAAATGAATTGAAGTTTTTTTTTTTTTTTTAAATTACCAATAATTTTTTCTTATATGTAGCAACTCACAGTTACCTAAGCTAATCAATTGGGATTCAAATCCAAATGTTAAGGAAGTAATCTTAAAATGGAATAACCAGGCTTACTTAATAGTTTAGAAATGATAATCTTTGATTAACTCAAAAAGTTCAGACTTTCTCATGTTGCTATTCTAAAAATTTTCCACAATATAAATAATCAAATATTTTTTAATTAGTGAAATATTTGGTTGGCAATTAGCCTACTATCTTGAAGTGATACAACATGATTCATCATTACAACAAAATCGGGAATAATCTTCAAACAACAAGATTCCTGTTGAATCTATTTTTCTAAATTTTCAATTCCTTTACTAGTAGTAATCACCTATAACACAATATAAATTAAATACCAAAACTGAATTCAGTACAAGTTTTTATTTTAATCCTTTACACAATAATCAAGCAATTTTGAAAATTATCTGATGTTACATCACCAATATTTTCACTTAGGAAATGTTTGAGAAAAAAATTAATGCTCCTTCCCAACAAGCCTAAACTACCAACAAAATGCTAAGCCATTCATGGTTTGATGTCTTAATAACAGCCATTATGACCACAGATGAGTGCTGACCGAAACCATCTAGGCTGAATCTGGATAATAAGTAATGGGGCAAAAGATTCTGGCCATTGATGGTTGGAAATTGTTGGCCAGTAAATTTAAGACTTAGTTTCCATAGATAGTTTTTAAATTTTCTGGCAAAAATTATTTTCTTATAAAAACATATTTTACTATGATAATAAATTTTTCAGATAATTCTACTTTTTACAGGTAAAAACCTACTTTTTAGCAAAAAAAAAAAAAAAATGCTTTTCTATACTTTATACCACATGACAGTATGAGGTCAAAACTGAAACTGAAGTGCTTATGTCAGCTATTAGTATGAAATGGCAGAGAATTCAATGTTGCTTCAGCAAGCCATAATATAAATATACATTTATTATTGTTAATTTATTTATCAAGATAGAAGTGTTATTTCATCAAGAATGACATAATTATTGTATGGAATTATTTAATTCTTTGCAAGGAAAACTTCATAAACTATTGACCACATGTTAACAAGAGAATGAAATTCTGTTGTATTCATTTTATGTTAGTTTTAGAATAATTTCATTCCAAGTTAGAGGAGTAAAAATTTGCATCTTGCACAGGAACATTTTTTGCATTTTATTCATATGATATTACTTTTAATCAGTTAATATAATCGGAAAATTAAATTTTCTAACACACAATTTTTTATTAAAATTTTATTGCTTCCTTAACTTATTTCTTAGATAGTTTTGTTTGCTACAAAGGAAGTTTATGAAGTAAACAACATTCTAATAATATTTTATTTAAAATTTAAAAGTTTATTTTCATTAACCTTAACATAATATCTTGTTCGTTAACCCCTCACTCACTGTATTTTGATGAAATTTTTGCCAATCGAATTTATTCTTATAAAAAAATGTTTATATAACTATTGGAAAAAATGTCAATATTTGTTTTACAAAGTTTTGAGATAACTAAAAGTTATTGAAAGGCCCTTAAACCACAAAATATCTTTAAATAAGATTTTTTAAAGAAAATAAGCAGCATTAATATGTCATAAAAAGAACACCATTTAAAATATTTGGTATAGAAAATATTGATATTAAAATATTTGGTATGCTAGTATTGAATACAGGATTTTCCACACTGTAAAACATAGTCTTACTACAAAGCATGGAAGAATCCAAACTGCAAGAACTTAAACTGGAAAACAAGACTAAGAAATGAATTGTTAGAAATTCAGAAAGATTAGCTGATGAGCAAAACGTAATCAGGGGAACACTTTAAAAGAATCAAATAAGATCTAATCAATAATGTCCCCATACCTGATACTCAATAAAATTATTCTTGCTTGGAAGAAAAAAGTATTTAGTTTAACAAGGTTTAGTTTGATTTGATTTGTTTATCAATCCATGAAAACTTTTAAATCAAACTTATTCGACTAGGACAGCAGCTTAAAGATTTTGAAACCCTACAAATAACACTTAACTACACTAATAAACAGTATTTACTAATTATCCTGTCAACTATATATGCACACAAAAATATGTCATTTAATGATGGAATTTAGCACTATATAAATAAAAAATAAAGTTTTTGTGTTCGTTTTAATGAAGATTTAAAGATATTCTGCATTTTCTTCACATTTTTATAAGCAAAATTTGTCCACATATTTTCATGGTGATAACAGTTGGTGAGATAATACAAAATGTCAAATAATTATTATAAATATCATGATATTTTGTAATGAAAACTGCTTAGTGTTTAAAAATATAATTAAAAAAATTAATTTGAATTAACATTAATTACTTTAAGTAAACAGCATTATGCCTTCAAATTTGTATTTCCCTAATCATTTAAGTTCTTACATCATCTGTTATTAAACACATTCAATATATAACAGATGTTTAGTTATATTTGTTTTAAATTTAGTGACTCTTATTAATTTCAATCTTTTTTTTTTTTTTTTTAATTTTAATCTTCCATTCAATAATTAATCATTTTTCAATAAACCTACAAATCCTAAGTCTTAATAAGAGACTTGACATCATATATTTCATATTTGTATCAAAAATCTTTTTTTTTTTTAATTCTTTAATCAAAGAAACTGTTAATCATAATATATTACTTATATATCAAGCCTCCAATCAATGTCTCTCCCAAGTTTAATTCATTATACACTTAAAAGTTTACACCAAGCTCTTCAAGGGAACTTACAAGAACCGGAAGAATAAATTGAATTAAGAAACCAAAAAGTAATGTCACTTTCTTACATTAAATTCAAATGAATAAATTTTTTAATAAGCCTTTGTTTTTAGTTAAAAATGTAATCACCTTCATTATCAGCAACTTTTGCTCTCTAGTGTGCAAATTTTCAATTCTGGAATGATAAAAATCAATTGGTTTTTTTTTAAATAAAATCTTAAGGTGGCATTTTGGACATCATTCAAATTTTAAAATTTTTTGACATTAAGAAAATGTAGTACAGACTGGAATAAATGGAAATCCAAGGGAGTGATATTGGGCAAGTATGGTGAATCAGGCAACACCTCTCATTCCTCTTTAATTTTTTTCATAGTTTACTTTGAACTGGGCAGTCTTGCATTTTTGTGTAGCAGAACATATTTCTGTAGACAATTGCTGGATTCTTTTCTATTAAAGAAGTTCACTTAATCGAACTTTTCCCATTAAAGGTCTGAATTAACAATTTGTCCAGATTTCCACACTTCAAAGTGAACAATTCCATGGATATTCTTTCAAACACAATGAAGAACCATTTTGGGATGTAAACCCAGCTTTGCAGTACTTTGTAGTGATTTATTTTGGAACAAAAACAGCAATCAAACAATAAAGCCTGTATAGTGGTGTTATACCACCATACATAAAATCTGTATGGTGCTGTTATAGCAATATGTTGCATGTGATAGATCGGCAGGGTTTATTCACTTCGGACAGATTATCAGAGACCCAAACACCTGCTTTGCTTACTTTTCCAATCTGCTGTAAATATTCCTGAATGGTCAACAAAGTTTTTTTTTTTTTTTTTTTTAGTTTGGTTTTTTTTTTTTTTTAATGTGTTTGGCAGTTTCTTGATTGTTTGGCATGGATTTGTTTCCACTTCTGCCCTTAGCTTCTTGTAATCTAATGTTACTCTAGATTGGATTTATCATAATTACTGGATCTGAACTAGAAAAATCATCTTTGGCATTAATCAACAATTAATGCATTTGGATAACTATCACAAATATATTTGGTCGTAACTGTTGCATTAGTACCCTAGTGAAACTCAGAAAGCATACAATGCTGAATATGCTCTTCTGGTATTTAACTAGCTATTTCAATCCAAATTGCAAATAATTAAAATAAAACTAAAATATATTAATACTGAATTATTTAGTATAAGAACCAGCAGACGATATTCGAAATTAGAAAAATCAGCTGCACTTATACAAAAATGGAAAAAAATTTATCAAACTGACATGAACTGAGAAATGATAATCAATATGTGCAAAAATGACATTACTTTCTGGTTATTCTAATAATATCAATATTGTATCACTTTTTCATCATCTTACATGTAGCAATAAATAAATTTAGCTATCACATTTGCTTTTATATTTGAACAGCATTCATATTACACTGTAAAATATTACTGAAAAATAACTTTGAAAACTTAAATGTTTTATTTTGTATTGAAATAATAAAAACAATAATTGATCATTATGTTTAAAATCTTTTAATTCTTTAAATACATTTACATATAAATACCTTATATAAGTACATCTAAAACACTTAATAAAATTTATTTTGGAATAAAATTTTTAAAAAAACTTCATAAAATATTAAACATGTAAGTGAATATTTATTTATAATATCTGATAATAGCACCATAATTAATACAAAATTTTTGAAAAAATGTAAACATACTTATGCCATTTTCTAATATTCCATTGGTTTGAGGTTTGAAAATTTTGAATTGTTTTTCTTTAGTTGTATCTATAAAACATATAAAGTATTTTAATGTAGATAAAACATATAAAACTGAAAATACATAAATAGTTAATTAAATATAAATATAGCAAGAGACTACATAAAATGATAAGTTAAAATTAAATATTTCAGCAATTTCAAACTTTTGTTTAATTTTAGATAAATGTAAAACAAATGATTCAACTAAGCACTCATGCTTTCAAGTGAAGTAATGATTTACAAATGCTAGAAATTTTATTGAATAAATAAAACAAATCCTTACTGAAATACTTTTTAAAGAGAAAACATATATGTTTTACAGAATATATTGTAAAGTAGTAATGTATGTTTTTAGGCAAGAAGATTTTCATAAAAAGTTTACACAAATAAAAATTTATAAATAACCAATTTTAATTAATTTTTTATGAGATTTTATAGTTGATTATTTTAATAGTACAATAGTTTCTTAAAATACGCTTTTATAAATTGAAGTTTAGAATTAATATGGAAATCTCTTTCTAATATTGTTATTTTAAAACCAGCAATGACAATTTATTAATCTCAACAACATCCATTTTGATGCTATGGAATCAGTAAAGATTTCAATAACAATCTCCAACAAAAACTGTTCTTTAAGAAAAATAGCCTGTTTGACTTAAATTTTCAAAGTTTAGCAATGAAAATGAATTCCTATAAATAAAATATTGGATGTGAATAAAACTATTGAAAATAAAGAAACTTTTTTTCCCTACGTCAGGAATTGGCCGCATCAGACATTTTCATTCTAGCAGCCCAATACAAAGTACCCTTCATATGATAGTTGTCAAGCATATGAGAATTAACTTTGTCCAGAGATGGACAAACAGTCAAATGACTAAAATTCATTGCCTCTCCTGTGAAACACAGGGAGCAGTCAGGTGAGTTAAAAATGCCAATACAACAAAGATGATCTCAAAAGTATTCATGTCCACTCTGAAAAAATAAAAAAATTGCAATCGGAAAGTTACAATTGAATATCAATTATTTAAGATTTTAGTGACAAAGAATAAGAAGAATCATTCCGAGGGATTAAATGAAAAAGCCATGCATGCTTAGACCAGAGTTAGCATCTGACTATCACCATTTAATATCTATATTAAAACTCACTGAAAATCAGCTCTTTCACATTAGTATTACACAATAGTAAAGCTATTATACTTCAATTTAAATCTGCGTTCATTAAATTATTTTATAAATAAGATATGTAAAATCAAATATCTTATGGCACTTAGTTTTAGCAAACTGAACTCCAGATTTTTAAGTAATCTAATTTAAATAGTTACCACAGAAAAGGCTAGAGCACTAACAACTTAGCTCAGCTATACAATTTGGAATATTTCTTAATGAATTTTTCTGTTGAAAAATTGGTATGTGAAGGTTTACCACTAACTAATCCATGATTATTTATCTAGAGAGTGAAAATGGGCAACATTTGTATCGCAAGGCAAGAATTATTTTTTGTGAACCATTCATTTCCTGTTATTAAAACAAAGAATAAATGCATTTCAATTAAATAAGATGTTGCATAATTATTGGTGATCCCAACTAAGAGGATGTTTTATGTAAATTTATATATATTAGCTGAAATTCTACTATCAATTAAAAAACTATGATATTATGAACAGTTTTTAGAATATTTTATGACAAAGGCTTTGTTGGCGCCAGTGCTTTGAAAGTTGGCTAATTTTTCCGTACGCCAAATGCGGCGAAAAACCTAAAGGTCGTGGAATAAACACTTCACTTTTGTTGTCGTTCGAACAGCCTCTTATGCTCCTTTGTTAGCTTGTAAGAAAGCGGGTTTTACCCCAATTGTTAGTTGCTAAATAAAACTTTATTTGAATCACATGGAATTATTCTAAACACATTATACCACATTTTCTGGACCACGTGGAGCCGGAGAACTAAACAGGAATTATGTCATCCATTAAGTTTTTAAATTGAAAATGTGGTAATATTCAAACCAAATTAGCTAAACTTTCATCGCAAACATTAAAAGATTTGGAAGAAACTGAACTTCAAGCAGTTTTAGATTCATTGGAAGATATTAAAACCAAATTTGAAATAATAAAAACAGGAATACTTCGAAGTAGAAAATGATGAGGTATTTAAAGAAGCTGAAAAAATTCTGGACAAAATTGACAATGAGATTCAAGAATTTTAGGTCAGTGCTAAACTTTTTCTTCATAAATCGATTAAACTTATAAACAAAAGTTACTGTGTTGAAAAAATATTCAATTACCTGAAATTCCTTTACCACAATTTGATGGCCAATTAAATAATTGGAGTTCCTTTAAGGAACAGTTTCAAAATTTAATAGAAAATAATTCAACATTATCAGACTCTCAGAAATTTTACTATTTGAATGCTTCTCTTAAAGGTTCTGCAAAACATGTGCAGTCGCCAAATGATAATCATCAATTGTTGTTTAAAGCGCTCACGCTTCGTTATGAGAATACTAAACTAATTGTTGAAAGTCATGTTCAAAATATAATTAATTGTAAACCATTAACCAAAGAAAACCCTTTTGATAATTTAATTGATTTTGATAATCAATAAGCTCTTTTGATAATCAATAAGCATACCCTTTTGATAATTGTATGCTTATTGATAATTTGCAGAAAAACATCCGTTCTTTGAAAGCACTAGCATTTGAACGCAATAAATTTTTTGACATTTTGTTGATAAATTTAATTTGTGCTAAATTAGATAAAGAAATTCATAGACAATTTTAATTAACTGTTGATACCCATGAAGTGCCAACTTGGGATGCTTTCATTAATTTCTTAAAAAATGATATCAAATATTAGAGAACTTAAAAGCTGCTTGTTTTGATTCAAAACCCAAGTTTTCAAAACCTGTTAACAATAATGAAAAAAACTCATTTCCATCTTACAAACCTAAAACATTTTTGATTAAATCTGCCTCACAATATTGCATTCTTTATGATTTGAATCATTCATTGTATAAATGCCAATTATTTTTAAATAGGAAATTACTTGAACAATTTGATTTTTGTAAATCTGAAAATTTGTGTTTAAACTGTCTGAAATCATCCTACAAATTAAATGAATGCTCATCTAAATCTAAATGTGTTAAATGTCACCAAAAACATCACTCTCTTTTACATAGATCTGAAATGCTGCTTTTCTCAAAACAACATCGCCCAACCCTGAACATAAATAATTCGGAAAGTTTCAAAACTGATTTCTTCATTTCATCTCCCCACCAGGCACCATTCAAAAGTGAAGACTCTTCATCTAAAGTATTGAAGCAGGAGGGAATGATTCAGAATTTTATTTCACAAACAAAAAAGGCTCATGTTCTTCTTAGTACTGCTTTTATTTATGTGAGAGATTATCACAGAGAATTTAAGAAGTGTAGAGTTATATTGAATAGCGCCTCTCAAGCTTCGTTTATTACTAATGATTGTGCAACATATCTGGGATTAAAACAAAACAAGATTAATGTTCCAGTTGGAGGATTAAATGGGTCGTTAGTATCGGTGGGACAAATAGTAAATACAGTTATCTCTAGTAAAGATAATGAATTCGTAACAGATATCAAATTCTTAGTAGTTCCAAAAATTACTAATTTGACACCTTTGCAAAAATTAGATATTCGCAACATACATTGCCTTCAGGTACATACATTGCCTTCAACATACTTGCGGACTTTTGATTTTTTGAACCATTAAAAGTAGATATTTTGCTTGGAGCCAAAATTTTCTTTGAAATTTTGAAATCTAGTCAAATTAGAATAAATGAAGATATTTTGCTCCAAAATACATATTTCAGATATTTAATTACTGATAGTGTGCCATGTAATTCTATAAACAAAACTTTTTTCACTTATTCGTCAAAGAGAGTGACCTAGACAAAACACTAAGGTCATTCTGGGAGCTTGAAGCTTTGGAAGAAAAGTCTCCTATGAGTGATGAATTGAAATACAGCATGGAACATTTTAATGCCACGCATTCTAGAGACATTAACGGTCATTATATAGTTGAAATGACCTTAGTAAATAGCAAACTCGAACTTGGTTTATCCAGAGATTTGGCCGTTAGAAGGCTAAATAATACTATAATTCAACTTGATAAAAATCCAATTGTTAAGGAACTTTATCATAATTTTCTCAAAGAATATGAGGAGCTTGGGCATATGGAAGAAGTTGACGAAAGTGTTCTTCCACATCCTCATTATTATATTCCTCACCAAGATGTACTAAGACCAGACAAAAGTACGAGCAAAATTAGAGCTGTATTTAATGCTTCAACAAAAACTTCTAATGGTATTTTGTTGAAAGATATATTATTAAAGGGTGAAACTGTTCAAGATGAACTTTGGTCAACTCTCTTACGATTTCGCAAACATTTGATTGCTTTCACAGCCGATGTGTAAAAGATGTACAGTCAAATTAAGGTCCACCATTCGCAGCAAGATTTACTTCAAATTGTTTGGAAACATAATGACGATGCTCCATTGAAAACTTATCGTTTGACTACTGTTACATATGGAACAGCTTGTGCTCAGTTTCTAGCTACCCGAACTCTTCTTCAATTGGCTGAAGATTAAAAGGAAAGATTTCCATTAGCATCACTGGTAGTTAAAAAGGATTTTTATTTCGATGACATGCTCAGTGGTGCACCGAATTTAGAAACAGCTTTAAAAATTC
This sequence comes from Latrodectus elegans, assembly GCA_030067965.1. Lineage (NCBI taxonomy): Eukaryota > Metazoa > Arthropoda > Arachnida > Araneae > Theridiidae > Latrodectus > Latrodectus elegans. Next base: position 132,603,415 of record CM057814.1, read on the forward strand.
AGCATCAACTAATAGGTATGTTGCACACAGGTGGAATGCATTTGTATAAATGGAGCTCTAACAATCCTGAACTTCTTTCACAAGTACCAACAGATGATCAAGAATATGTCTTTGGAAAAGATGAAAGTGCTTCTGTGAAAACATTAGGGATGTCTTGGAATCCTAAGCAGGATAGCTTTCACTTTACATTGAACAATACTGATTACCTGACCATCTTAACAAAAAGGAAAATACTATCAGTCATTGCCAAATTATATGACCCTTTGGGTCTGGTCGGATCTCTTATTGTGAAAGCCAAAATTCTAATTCAAAAATTATGGTTACTAGGTTTATCTTGTGATACAGAAGTTCCTGTAAAAGAAAGATTAAAATTTCAAAATTTTATTCATAATACACAAAACATTGACTTTATGAAACATTGTGAATTCCCCGCTGTCATCCCTAAGGAAACTACACTTGTGGAAATTCATGGTTTATCAGATATTTCAGAACAAGCTTATGGAGATTGTATTTTTGTCCACAGTAAAGATTGCTTCAATAACATCCGTGTGCATTTTTTATGCAGTAAATCCAGAATAGCACCAGTTAAATGAGTAACATTTCCACGTTTAGAGCTTTTAGGAGCCTTGCTTCTATCAAAACTTGTAAACAAGGCTGTTGAGGCAATGCAACTTGATGTTGATGCAGTCCATCTTCATACAGATTCAACTATTGTTCTTTCATGGATACCACTACATCATTTAAAATGCTTTGTAGCCAACAGAGTTGTACAAATAACGGACTTAACAAGCAAATTTGAATGGCATCATGTTCAATCAAAAGATAACACTACTAATCCATTGTCAAGTGGTTTTTTTTTTTTTTTTTTTTTTTTTCCTTCTTTTGTCACTTAACGGTCATTTTTTGCAAATGAGGGCTAATTAGACCGGGACCTATGGTTTAAAGCGGATTACAAACACCACTACAAACATCCATGCCCAAGGTGGCATTCGAACCCACGAACTGTTAAACCGAAGGCAAGAGCGTTAACCATTTGGCTGCCAGCTCGGCCATTGTCAAGAGGACTTTTCATGGATGAACTTATCGAGTGCAAACTTTGGACGCTAGATCCTGAGTTTTTATATTGTGATTTCAGCTTGACAGCAAACTCTGATTGTGCATCTACTGATCCAGCATATGCAAAAGAACTTAAACCATTAGTGAACACCTATGTTCAATCTATCACCCCCAATGACTTTTTTGAAAATTTCTATAAACTGTCAAATAATCATTTGAAACTAATTAGAATTCTAAGTTTTATTTTCAGGTTCATTCGAAAGCTGCAAAAAAGGGTAACATTTGGTCAATTTATTAGCTGTGCTGAACTTAATCATGCTCGTGACGTTTTAGTTAGAGATGCTCAAGTCAAAGAATTTGGTGTGGAAATAATAGCTTTAAAAAACAGTAAAAACATACCGAATCAAAGTAAGTTAAAATTCCTCAATCCTTTTCTGGATGAAAATCAAATTTTACGTGTCAGAGGTAGACTAGTTAATTCTAAACTAAGCAAAAATGCCAAACATCCTATAATTTTACTTAAGAGTCATAAACTTACTACTTTGATATTAGACTATTTTCATTAAAAATTTTTGCGTGTTGGCCCTAGTTCCTTACTTTACCTTGTTAGGCAGCAATTTTGGCCGATTAGGGGTAGAAGTCAATGCAGACAAATAGTACACAAATGTGTTACTTGTTTCAAGAACAAGCCAATTTTAATTAATCAAATTATGGGCAACTTGCCAAAGGTACGAGTAGTAGAAACATTTCCATTTTATCACTCTGGAGTGAATTATTGTGGTCTCTCTTTGATTAAATTTAAAAACCAATGTAAGGGTATCCTAAACAAAGTTTATATTGCTATTTTTGTGTGCCTTGCTACTAAAACGATACACTTAGAGGTAGTAACAGATTTATCATTAGATGCTTTCATAGCTACCTTAAAACATTTTTTTTTGTGTCGTGATAAGTGTGCTAAAATCTTTTCTGATAATGCCACAAATTTTGTAAGAGCATCCAAAGAATTAAAAAAAAATTACAGAATTTTCTAATACAACCAAGTGAGGAAGCAGCAAATGTTCTCTTTACAGAAGTAGTCGAATGGAAATTCATTCCTCCCAAATTTCCCGATTTTGGCAGAATTTGGGAAGCAGGAGTTAAGTCATTTAAATTTCATTTAAAACGTATCATTGGCAACTTGATACTGACTCTGGAAGAATTATTCACAATAATTGTTCAAATAGAAGGAATGTTTAATTCCAAACCTCTTGTTCCCCTTTCATCAGAAGCTGGTAATTTTGATGTTCTTACACCTGGACATTTCTTAATAGGGCGAGCGATATGTGGCATTGTTGAACCAGATTTGTCTTCTATAGAAAATAATAGACTTGATAAATATAAAAGAATCACTAAAATTGTGCAAAGTGTATGGAAATCATGGAAAGCAGGTTATTTGAACAATTTGCAAGCACGCACCAAATGGCAACTTGATAAAATGAATGTAGAATCAAACACTATTGTGTTAGTAAAGGAAGACAATCTTCCAATAGCACATTGGATAATTACAAAAATTGTACAAATATATCCAGGTGCTGATAATAAAATCCGTGTTGTAAAATTGAAATTATCAAATGGAAACTTTGTCAAAAGATGTGTGTCAAAAATTGCTATTTTACCTATTGTTTAACATATTATTATTTTGCTATTTTACCTATTGTTTAAACATTACTTTGTTTTATTTTGTATTAGATTATGTATCTGTGTTGTGTAATTAAGTATAGTTCTCCAAGTTCTCATTTGTAAATTGTTTTGAATTGATATTTGATTTGAATTGATATTTTTGCCCGGCGGGATGTTGGCACCAGCGCTTTGAAAGTTGGGTAATTTTTCCATACGCCAAATGCGCTAAAAAAATCCCAAAGGCCCTGGAATAAACACTTCACTTTTGTTGTCATTCGAACAGCTTCTCATGCTACTTTGTTAGCTTGTAAGAAAGCGGGTTTCACCCCAATTGTTAGTTGCTAAATAAAACTTTGTTTGAATCACATGGAATTATTCAAAACATATTACAACACAGGCTTTATAAATGAAATCATTTTTGGCTTTTAAAATATTTTGTAATAAATACTATTCTAATTTTTTCGTTGACAAATAATTTAAAAGCTTGATATTCAATTAATAGATATTAATAAAAGGACCTGCAGAACTTAAACGCTTATGTATTTAATATTTCTTTAATAATCTCTGATTATACATTTATTAATAATATTATATAGTAAGAAAAAACATTTACTAAAAAAGGTTTCTGTATAATTAAATCATGATCAATGAAATAGGTAATATATAAAACTTAAAAAAACTGTTCACTTTTGGAAAAATTTTCATTTAATTTTAAGCATTTTTAATAAATTTAGCATATTTCTAAAAATTTCAGTACAAAATGTTATATATATAAACAAAAAAATCATTTTTATACACATATAGCAAATTAGAAAAATTTTCATAAGTACCTAGAACCCAACAGAATAAATTCACTGATACAGTATTAAACTGAAATAATAGTTATTGAATATTTAAGACACTATTTCAAAATATTCTTATATAATAAGAATGGGAATATACCTGCATCTTCAGAACAATATCCATTGATTTGAGAATCAATAATTTTTGTTTTCTTCCCACCTGGATCAAAAGTAGTATGTGTGTTTCCTATAATGAGTAATGTATTTCAAAAATGCTATAAGATATAAGAATTATAATATATTAAATCATTTCTTGCACGAAGTTACAAGAAATCCAAATGAAACCTTAATTTTAGTAGAACCAAATCATCTTCATTTATTTCTTTTCATTTAATTTAATTTCAAATCAGTAGAAACACCTCTTTTATATATTATTGAATTATATTGTTGAATTTACAGAAAATGTAATTGCCAATTTGCAGCATGATTTTTCAGACAATGATATTTCTTTCTTATCCAAATATAAAAGCAAATATAAAAACTTTAGCAAGATATAATATAATGGCATTTACACCAAGGGTGACCCTACCAGGAGCTAGGCTTCCAATGTACTTGCCCATCACTACATCTGTTTTAAGGATTTGTGGAAACTTCTTCTGGAACACCATTGGCCTTCTAGGAAAAGCCCTGGTGGTGCTACCTTTTTCAAGCACACAACAGATGGCAACAGACTTATCTCTCTCAATTTGCCACTGGAAACATGATATCTCTTTTTCTAAGAGAGGGACTGGAATTTTTTTTTTTTTTTTTTTTTTTTTTTTTTTAAATTGCACTAAGTATAGATTTGCTCAGGCTTCACCTGAGCATTTTTACAATACCACTGATTTTAAAACGGGCAAGGTGTTTTCCAAACCTTTTGATTTTGTATATTTTTGAAGTTTTTGGACTTAAGGAATTTGATTTTATCATGCAAGCTAGAGATCAGAAACAATTTATTCAAAAGGGATTTCAACTTGGAGGAGTTTTTGGCACTTTTTTTTTTTTATTTTTACAACTCCCATCATTTGAATAGTAGCAAGATTATCATAACATTTGAAGTATATTTACAAATCATTGAATAATTTAATATTGAAGAAAATTGTGTAACAAAGTTAGAAGAAAAAACAGACTGAAGAAAAGTCTATCACATTTTTAATTAAAGCAAGCTGTTCACTGATAAAATTATACAGTTAATAAGATAAGAAAATTTTTGAAGAGGAAAATTTAGAAGGAACTATTCTTGATGAGAAAAAATAATCATTTTATTTTTGTGGCTACTGTAATAAATACTAAAAAATGCAGGCCAAAATAACTGACACTGACTAAAAAAGAGCTGATTTCAATTAAATGTATACTTCTAACTTAGTCAAACTAATAAATATAATTAATAATATTCTAATAAAGGCAATCACAGAATTATGACAATCATAAATTGTATGTGAATGACACAAACAAGTAATTTACGAAGGGTTATCTTACAACATTCATGAGCTGAAAAAATGCTGCTTATAAAGGAAAACAACTGTTACATTAAAACATTGATGAATACATTTTACAGTAAAAATAAACATTTTAAAAATGTTTAACTGCTTTTGAAAATTATTTATCAAGATAAAAAATTTTTAAATACATTTGCAAGAAAACTAAAGGGAAAATTATTAAATACCAGTTTTAATATGCGATAGTTTATGTGATTATAAAATTTTTTTTAAAAAATTACAACATGAAGAGCTTAACATTTTTGTGATTTTTTCTCAAGTTAGGTTAGACAAAGAAAAATTCTTTTCATAAAAGATAGATACTTTTGTTTTAATTATATTGTACGAGGATCTTGTATAAAGGCACATAAAAGAAACTTGTTATATAAAAACAATCTCATAATAGTTTGACTCTAAGAAAATTCTGAATGTTACTCTTAAATTTTATAAATCTAGAATTTTAACCTGAATGTTACTCTTAAATTTTTTAAGTCTAGAATTTTAACTATCTACACAATTTTCAAACTGTAAATCAGAAGGGGGGGGGAGAAGTGAAGAAAGGTCACTAACTTAAAAACAATCTAATGAATGATCAACGCAACTTTTCTATACATCAAGGAAATAAATCCAGTTTAAGCTATCAGACTTTATACTTAATAGATTTAAATTAAAAACTACAAATTAAAAAAAAAAAAAAACTTAAATTTGTTTTTTTTTTAAACAATCTCCTTTTGATAATAAGGGCTAATTTGAATGGGTTACATTTAAAGTAAATTTTAAATCATAAAAAAATAAATAAATAAAAACTGATGCAAAACCAAAGCATTGACCCTCTTTCTACCAACCTCGGTTGGTTACTGGGGTTTAATGGCGCAAGGTCCAAAATTGGACATGCTGTGGCCAACCTCAGAGTCAGATTTCTATGCACATGAAAATATAGTAACTGCTAAACTGAAGTATACACCTACCATTACTTAATCATATTTGCAATACTTGTTGATACATACTTCTATCAACAATTTTAATGCAGTTAATAAATTACATATTGTTAAGAATTTTAAAATATTAATATGCTTGAAGATTTTAAACACTGATATCATGGAATTTAAGTATGCATGTATAATTAATTTTTCATATAATAATAAAGTAAGTAATTTTACTTGTATTATAATAAAGTCATTTAAGTTGATAATATTACAATTTGTTTTATTTGTGTAAGAAAAAAGAAAAAAATTGTTTAAAAATTTGCAGAACTAAGGGATAAAAAATTTATTTTGGATCTAGAGTACAGTGCTGATGATCTTACTTATACAAATAATGTTTTCCCTATCAAGCAAAATTTTCTTCGTGGGCAGCAGTTCAAAGTCGGGTTATGAACAGAAGTGATACAACTCTTTTGCAACAAGAGCTGCCATTATAAAAATATTTTAAATTTAAACTGAATTTTGTTCCTCCATATCAATCAAATATATATTCAACAATTAATAATGAAAGTGCATTTCAAAAAGTAATGTGCATATGTAAAAGCAACAAGCATTTATATTATAGATTATATTATATATATATATATATATATATATATATATATATATATATATTATATATATATATATATATATATATATATATATATATATAAACATGCAATAATTATGGATTTATGAAATTCTTATAAGTCCTTTTTAATTAGAATTGATAAAAGAAACAGATATTATTTTATACAATTAAAAATAACTATCAATATTACATTTAAGGCCAACTAATAATTAGTTTTTGGCTAACAAAAATATTTTATTTACATAACTTGCAATAACAGTAAATTTGGAAGCAGTGCATACACATCAACATTAAAAATTTTGAAATTGTACACAATTTCTTTCATCTTTGATATAAGCACAAAACTTTTACACTAAAATTTTTATTTAGGAATGAAACAACTATATTACATATTTTAATACAAATAAAATAATAATGTAATAACCAATTTTTTTAAAGGTTTCTTAAGTAATATTTTCACAAAATGAAATTTTTAGAATTGTAACAGCATGGTTTCAAACTGATTGTATTCCAAACACTAATGGACACCTATTTACTTTTAAAAGAATACTCAAAATATTTGTTAAATAATTTTAACTATATACTAAATTGATAATTCAGTGATCATCATAGAAAAAATCCTATTTAATTCAATGTGGATGAAATGGATTTTAAAATTAAAAGCAACTACCTTTAAATAGACCTAAAAACTTTTTTTTTTCTTGAAAAAGAAAAATAATATATTCAATATTAATTTGTAGAACTCTATACAGTAGAAATTTATTTTCACAAACTTCTAATCTACACTCATCATTTTGTGACCTAGATACTGGTCTTTAACAATGTCCTATAGATAATTTGTTATTTTTTGGTTCTACTCCTATTTTTGATTCTATGTATTTTACAGCAAAGTGAAAATAATATAACATAGATATCAGAATCTTATTGCCTCAAAATTTTAAATTTAATATATACTAAATCAATTTTTTGCGCAAAAATTACTAAAAAGCGATAAACAAGCTAAATGCTACAAACCTAAAGCTAGCTGGTGCAAAAGATTGCTTGGTGATAATTTTGTCAATCAAAAGAGACATTATGGTCACAACTCATCAAGATTAAATAATAATTAAATACAATGAAATTTAATTTTGTCTCATTGAAAAAAAAATGTACTATTACATACTTATGCAATTGATCACAGATATCACTGTTAAACAGTTTCTGCCAGAAAAAAACATAGGTGTTTAAATAAGTTTTATCAATAAATGATTATTATTTTATTTATAAAATATAAATAAAATATTTGTATTATCTTCTAGAAGCTTCTGAAAATTTTAAAATATTTTAAACAAATTCACGATGCAAATGGAATATTTATGACAATAATTTAAGATTTTTTTCTTCTCTGTTATAGCAATTATCAAAAGCAGATATCCTTTTTTCAATTTTAATCCAAATTTAGAAACTAAAATTTTGAAATTTTTTAATGCAAATTTAGATTTATGCTTCTTTTACTTGTGTTGATTTTTTATATATTTTTCTTTTATATTATAGATAAGAAAATTGGGTCAAAATATTTTCATTCAAGAATTGTGAACTATTTGAAATATCATATATTATAAGCAATTCAGTTAAAATTTTTACCTCCTAATCTAACTATACTCTTACAGATTATACACAAGACTAAAATCAAGTTTCAAGTGCAAATATTGCAAGATAATTCTGGAAGAAATGATCATGACTTAGAATTCCCTAATGAAATTCACTTCAATTCACACTTTTCTAAGTCGATCAATGCATTCGAAGATGTAGAAAAAACAATCTCCTGCTCATTTTGACATATAGACTTAAATGTCACAGCAACAGAAGGCAATTAAAGACATTTACTTGACAACTTGAGTGAAGATGAATTATTCATCATAAATAAGGTAATTTAAATTTAGTTTTGACTTTTGTTGGGTATGATATACCAAAAACACAAGGTTTGGTTTGATTATCATTCAAAAGTCACTTTTTACACACAAAGGCTAATTAGACAGGAACCTATGGATTAAATATGAAACTAACACACATTAAAATCAATTGGCTTTCTCCTTAATACCATATTTAAATTGTATAAGTATCATTTCCTGTCAGAATGAATAATCCTAATTTAATCATAACACTAAACAGAATGTGTATAATGCATAACTGCTAACTAACTTTAAAGAAATTGCAAAATTTTATTTTGCAACAAAATAAAAAAGGAATGAAGTATGATGAACTGAAGAGAAACAAACTTAACATTTTAGATGTAAATTTTTATATAGGTAAGTTATTCCATTTCATAAGCACATTTTTCTATAAAGTTTAATCAAACACATACCTCAATTCTTCAACATTCTTTGGCTTAAATTAAAAATTTGGATTATTTGTGAATACATTGGGAAAATAAAAATCTATTAATTTTCTGCAGATGGCTGTAAAGATTGATAGCTCAAAAGCCAGACCTATACTCCTTGAAAAGGAGTTATGTTTCAATAAATCTTTTAATGCTTTTTGTTTGGTCCATTCAGTTATAAGTTACAGGGTATTAAAAATAAAAATCAGCAAAGCAAAAATTTGATAAATTATAAGTTTTATTTTATAAAGGAAAAAATGCAAACCTATAACTGAAATTATTCATGGTCTCAATTCTGTAACAGCCAATTACAGTAATTGTCATTGGTTTTGTCAATTATTATCAATTGGTTTTGTCAATTCCATAGAGGTATTTCCCAAAGATGTGCCTTATACAGTTTGGGCATCATTGATAGTGCCTATAAAATTTAAGTTATAAAAGTTGACAAATATTTGTAATTATAGCTTTGTCCAGGTGCTAAAGATTGACTAAAAAATTATTTAAAGCATTTACACACAGCAACATTAAAAAGATTTATGTTTGGGTTCCATATAAATTGACATAAAAACATGATGAAATGAATTTTATCAACAAAGCTTTGGCCAAACAGAATGAAATTGTCCCATTTCTTAAATGGACAGTGACTGGTGACAAAAAAATGGATGACATACAAGATTGGTTGAGAACTGATTTATGAAAATTGATTATTACAGTTTTCCATCGATAGGGACCAAGACTTCTACGAGAAGGATTGTCAAGTATCTTTAAAATTTCAACAAATTATAGAATAAAATGATATGTATTCAACTAAAATTGGTAATCTGAAACATTAAATAGCCTTGATGCTCACATAAAATAATGGATTTTTCCAAACCTAAAAATCATGCTAGATAATTTAACATGAAAATAATTATACTTGAAACTAACAGTTTAAGAAATCTTACAAAATACTGGTCTAACTTAGTTTATTCAAAAGAAATTATAAATTTATTCTCAAAATTCTCTAATTCTTTATTTTCAAACTACTCACTACTTAATTTCTTACTAAATTGTTTAAATTTTTCTCAAAATTTATATAAACTTATCAATAGTTATACTTAAGCAATTTTGTTAAACATTTATATATATATAACATTAAAAAATAATTTAAATATTAATCTCAGAAAAAACATCTTGGATAAAAACCACTTAAATGAACCAGTTCTGGGCTAATTTTAAAATGTTAAAGCATTGGAAAGATTCAAGGACATCAATGAACAAAATTTTCAGACATGTATATATTAAATAAATTTATGCAGCTAAAGGACAGCTTTTTATAATAATCTCTTATCATAACAAAAAATCATTTCACTCAATATAAATTTTCAGCCACATCATTAACTATTTGCTGCTTAGATAAAGAAGAAGGTGTGCTGTCGAACAAAAGTTAATTTACAAATAGTAAAATTTCATATAGGTGAATAAAATTATTTGAGATATGGATATAAAATAAATAAACAACTTTCAATTATAAGGAAAAGGTGTAATACCAGATATTGTTAAAATAATAAGAATTAAAATAACAATGTAATAAAAGCTTCATATAAAACAGTTTATCAGTTAGTTCATTATCATATAAAATTAAAAATTTCAAATAAGAGAAGAAATTGGAGCTGAAAATAAATGAATAAAATGTGTTACTTTGAAAGTAATTACAATTTATCAAAAAACAAATAAAACAAAACCACATCTAACTTTTAATTTAATTAGTGATAGTTAACAAAAATTTAAAGTTTAACATAAATACAACAAAAGAATAAAAACAGTCATAGATAAAATCTACATATTGAAAAATATAGAGATTTTAGACAGAAAATGAGAAATATAAGGTTAATATTTCTCATTTTCTGCCAAAGAGTGGCAATTAATAGTGTGATTATTAGAAATATATAATAGTTCAGTTATAACAAACTGCAAAAACTTCCTTCTGTATTGTTAGTGATTTACAATTACTGTCTTGGAAAACATTAACATGTATAAAATGGATAAATTAAGGGATCTTGAAAAAAATATGAAGTTTATAATGCAAATTATCAAAATGCTATACTGCTTCTAGAAGAATAGTTGGTAATGAAAATTATTTGCAGCTAAATTGGCAAACTAACATATCATACAACTTTAATTTACACACAAGCAATAATGTTTTTGCCTCTTAATAATAAGCAGCATTTTCTGGTGGGAGATTTATCATTTTGTGATATATTTCACTACAGTACAATTGATATGCTTTTTTCTCTTATGTAGTAATTTTCATATGCACTTCATTAACTATAATGTATAGTGATTGAATAATAATGAATAATCAATAGTGATTTGATTATTTTTCATTTAAAATGGACAAGATAAAATAAACTAAAACTAGAAGTTTCTATCTGCATTTTGCGGTAAAATTTGCCGCATTTTTGCAAAATCACGTGTAATAAAATCTTGACATCCACAAATAAATATGAGTGAACAAAGCTGACAGAATGATGAATCTAGATATCAGTAAAATTCAAGAACATAGTTATAAGAGATAACAATTATCACTATAATTTCATTATAACAACTGAACGTTACACGCCGTTGGGGACATAAACAATGTGACAGACCAGCTGATGAGATAAGAAAGCGATCGAAAGCGAAAGCGACAAAATCAATTAATATTCACAAATGCACAATTTAGAATCTCTCTCTTACTTGAAAAGAAATCATCCCATGAATTATTAGTTGAATCTACAGAAGTTAAATTTTTTGTTGACGCCATTTTCAATTAATTTATTCTAAGCATTATAAAAATATCCATAGTATTTTCATTTCTAGTAAAATTAACAAAATCGTCCAACCACATTTTATAATCCAAAGCATTTTCTTTGATAAAATGTGCGATATTTGACTAAAAAACTACGTTCAACCATCATTTTTCTATTTGTTTGCTTTTAGCTTTTCTTTATACATTTGGAAAAATTGCCCGCTGGTAAAGTATCATGAAATAAATAAATATTAAGCGTCTACGGAAAGTAGCTTTCCCAATAATTATAACATGCGCATGCGTCATCATGACCACTAAAATGCAAACCTTGAATACTCAGCATTCATAACAGGCAGCAGGAATTAAGTTCATTTAATAAAAGGCAAATGATTGAAAACATTTTAATCTGAATGTGTCATTGAACTCAATATGATGTAAGATAAAAATTAGTTGAGAACTAAAAGATAATTTATTTTTCTAGATAAGAAAAGTAATTTATTCTGTAAAATTCAAATCGAAAGTAAAAAATAAATAAAAGTTTAATATATGCAAAATTATTTTAGTGACAATAAATAACATATAACAAGAATAATTAGTTAAATTGATGACTAATTCACATTGGATTGTATTAAGTATGCCTGCTAAATTAATTAATACCCAGTAAATCTTATACTTATAGTTAACTTTCTACTTTTTTTATATTCGTGCGTACGAAAACTAAATCAGATTTAAACACTGAAAAATTTTACTAAATCTCTGAAAGATCTCAAAGAAAGAGAAAAAGATTAAACAAATCTAAACGAAACACGAAGTTCCAAAAGGGTAAAATTCTTTGATAAGAAAATCAGAAAAAAACAAATAACTACCTGTGTTTAATGTCATAATCAATGATCTGAAAATTTGCAGATGAGAAAATTTTAAAATACTGTTGTGCTTAATTTACCACATTTTATTCTACAGCTAAATCAGCAAATCCACAATCTTTTAATTACATTAAAATAATATAGTATACTATATTGTAACTCATAAAATATAATAAACTTGCAACAATTAATTTTGAAATTAATTCGAATTTAAAAGTTTATTCTTTTTATAATGTTTTCGTTTTCAAATATAAAAAGATTTTGCTATACAATTGCTATTGAGTGCTTAAAATTAATTTGTTAGACCTTTCTCACATCTAATTTAACAGTAATCAAGGTATTTGTCAACACTTAACAATTGCAGAATAAAAGTCATACTAATTATCCAATGCTTCGATGAAAAATTATCCTTTTGCATGATCAAGTGATTTCTGTATAATCTATATGATCAGATGATCTGTGCGATCACATCCTTCTGTATGATCAGATCTTATAATTTTCTGAATATTGTAACAAAAATATGACGCAGACAAATCTACGAACTACTGTATCGAAGGACACAGCTGTAACGCTTTGGTCACTAGAACATTTACTGACAATAAGATGAGAAATATTCCACAATACTTAAAACAGTATAAGTAAATTGCGGAGAAATATTGGGTTAGCAAGAAAGTAATTTCGGTTTTCACCAATAGACAGAATAATGTTTTCTTCGTTATTCCTTTGTCAGTGTTTGAATTTTTTTTTCTTTTGAGATTTAGTAATCGAAACTAAGTTGATATGAAAACAAATTCAGTGTAATTTTGTTTAAAACTGTTAGTTTACAATCAATATGAACATGAAGTGTAAAAGTAAGCATTTTGGACACATTTTACTTTCTCATCTCCATAAAGACAAGAAAGCGACTAAGGTTCACAAAGAGGTATAAGAAATTTATGATGTTGATAGTTTAACAGAACGTACATATCATAATTGGCTTAAAAAATTTCGTTATGTAGATTTCTCACTAAAAGATGATCAACATTCCGACTGAAGTTGATGCTGAATAAATGTTAGCCATAATTGGATCAAATCGTCATATAACAGCGCAAAAGATTTTAACAGCTAAATATATGACACACAACAATTGAAAAGTACATACGACGTCTTGAACTTGTTAAAAAGCTCGATATCTGGGTTCCAGAATGAACTGAAAGAAATTCACTAAACACAACGAATCAATATTTGTAATATGCATTTCGAACACTACGCAATCGATCCTTTTTTAAAACAAATCATCACTGGTAATGAAAAATGGATCTTCTACATTAACGTTAATGGAAAAAGATCATGGTCCAGTCATGATAAACCATCACACGAGATATCAAAAGCTGAGTTATATAAAAATTTGTGAGATCTCAATTTGGTGGGATTACAAAACTATTGTGCATTTTACTGTTTCTAAGCAACCGAGCAATTGACTCAGATGTTTATTTCCAACAACTTGTGAAATTTCTGGAAGCAATCAAAAAGAGAAGGACAGAATCGTTAAATTACAAAAATATTGTCTTCCACCAACACAATGCGAGGCTTCATAAGTACTAAACTTTTGAAGTTTGGTTGGAAAGTTATGTGGCCACCTCTGTACAGACCCGACCTTGCACCATCGGATTATCATTCTTTTGTAAGTTTATTAAACTTCTTAAATGGTAAACATTTCAGTAATAACGGTGATCTCAAATCTCACTTAGTTGATTATTTATTTATTTTGCTGTTAAGGTTTAGAAATTCTGTGAGCTTGGGAAAATGAAATTATTAGAAATATGGCAAAAGGTGATCAAACAGAAGGGAAGATATTTGACTGATATAAGTTCATTTTTTTAAAAGAATTGAATTTTATTTCCCACTAAAAATTCAAAATTGTTTTCTGGTTAAACCAATATATATATATATATATATATATATATATATATATATATATATATATATATATATATATATATATATATATATATATATATATATATATATATATAACATAAAAAATATGAAATTGAAAAACACTAAAATATTCGAAACAAATGAAAAAAAGAAGGCATAGGGACCACGTCTTCCTCAGGAGGGAGATGGCCAGCTACGCAAATATATATATATATATATATATATATATATACTTTTTCAGTTATTACATGCAGAAAATCTTATTCTATTGTACATTTCAGATGTATCACTGAGTAGCAAAATAAACTAGACAGCTCAGAAGTACAATGCAGCTTATAGAGATTGTTTAAAATATTGGGATAATTTTTGCCTAAGAAGAACATTTTCCGTGTTAATAAAGATGAATTAGATTTTTCATAGACTAATTGTACATTTCTCAAAATATTAAATACTTAAATTTTTGGTTTATTAGCAAATTTTTGATTTGCAAAGTTAAAAATTTTCCGATATTCTCCTTTATAGATAGAATGTATATCTTTCATTTGGATATATGACAAGTTACTTCAGTACAATAGAATTACATGCATAGCAGTGCAGTCAAACGAGCCCCGGACTAAAGCTTAAGAATAACGTGTTCGGAATAGTCCCCCAACACCAAACATCTCATAATTTTGAATATTAATGAGGCACACCTGAGCTA
Source organism: Latrodectus elegans (assembly GCA_030067965.1). Lineage (NCBI taxonomy): Eukaryota > Metazoa > Arthropoda > Arachnida > Araneae > Theridiidae > Latrodectus > Latrodectus elegans. The sequence goes on from CM057814.1 coordinate 132,618,598, forward strand.
GCACCTTCCTCTCCACATCACAACAGTGGAGGGACTTTGGATCACAGATTATAGTGGACACGTTCCTAACACACACAGTTCCAGCAACCCAGGGAGGGAATATGTGTGGTCACCCTCCCAATCACTGCCAACAGTAAATGATGCTTCAGTTTGCTAATAATAACAAGAAGTAAACACAATATATATTTATAGCTTCATTAAATAAAATATCTGAAAACATTATTTTAACTGTGTTGTTACCTATCCCATCTGATATAGCTCCGCTGTATCAGATCCATGAGGCTGTAAACCTTCAAAAAATCGAGGAAAAGGAGAGGTCTCTCAAGAAGCTCTTCCATAGTGAAATTTTATTTTAAATTAAATTTCCAAAGCTTCAATCATAAATTTAAAAATTGCAGTCATTAAAAATCAAAAATATAAAATGAAACTTAAATGAATATAAATGATCCTAAAGCTACAAATTTTTGTGACTTTTTTTTTTTATAAAAAATGATTGATGGGATGATAGTAACAAAGTTAAAAATAAGATTAAATTTTTTCATGTAATTTGACATAAATTATTAAATATTTTGAACCATATTCTTCTTCCTAATTAATTCTTTTAGCTATTACACATCCGTCCACCCTGTCTAGTGGTCAAATTGCTTGACTGCAGATAGGGAGGTTTTGGGTTAGAATCCCAGTTTAGTCATGGATGTATTTTCTCTCTCTTTCTCTCCTGTCTTTGTCCTTTTCTTGTATAAATGGGTTGGGAATTGTTGCCTACCCTATTAACGAGTACTTGTATCATATGTGTACTGAGGAAGTGGGACTCCACACTAAATAACTGTTCAGTTAAAAATATTTAGCAGCGTACCATATTTCCAGCCTAGCTGGTTAGTTGGTTAGATTTAATGGAGCAAGGTTCAAATAAGGACAAGCTGAGCCAGACATAAAGTCCTTAACAGAGCTCTTTAACCTTAACATTAACAGCTTTAACAGCTTCCTGAGCTCAAACTATTAAAAAGTTAAAATCATATTGAAATATCAAAATAAAATATACAGTTTAGATGATATACATATTTATAAGATGTAAAACTAAATTAATTGAGATTTAAAAATTTATAAAATAATATAAAATAAATAAAGTTAATGACTTATAAAAATGCAAAGAGATTACTATGCAGGGGTTTGTCTAGCAAATCTTGTAAGGTTAAAATATTACAATTAAAAAATGTGAATCGATAATGGTTAAAATCTGAACAACCAATTAAAATGTGACGCAATGTATATGATTCATCACACGTTTCACCCCTTGTTTCACTCATAAACATTTATTCTTTAATAAATCACTGAAGAATAAATGTTTATGATTGAAACACGTGTGATCAATACAAAGCAAAACCGTAACTCAAATCTTTTGCTTGTAAGAGAATTAATCAATTTGAAAAACTTGAACACAACAGGATGACAATTGAAGTTATTTTTTCTTAAAGGTTTTAATGCATTATTACTGCCAATGTACACACAGTAGTTACATCGTCTACTGAAGTTCACGGTGTATCTCCTCAGCCTCAGTAGTGAAGATGGAGCAGGACTTGTTGAGGCTGCAACTAAAGGAAGTATTATCAAAATGAACTCCACAGCCAGCGTGTCCTGCTCCAGCCTTGCTGGCGCGAAACAACAACATCCACACCTATCACACCTTTTTTAATATTACATATATTTATCCTAAATAATCATCAACATTTTGCAAATTAAACTTCTTTTAAAATACATTTTACTAATAAAGCCTTTGAACATACTTCTGTCTATGTCATTCTAATATGTGTTCGCAAAGAATCAATGGCTTTGTTTAATTTGAAGACCGAACTTGAAATTTTTGATGAGCTTACCTCTGCCAAATCACCAGTTACAAGCTTAAAATCTTCCATGGCAAAAATCTTAATGCAATCAACGGGATTTAGAGAATTATTTAAATGACTATTTTGTTCTAATTTTTCGATATTAATAGTTCCGAAATAGTCGCTTTCTTTAAGCGAGCCGCTTGTGGATTTCTATTTCATCTTTATCTAGGTTTCTTTCTAAGTCTATGTCCTGTTTACACCTATCTAGTTTCTGATGGAAGTCAAAATACCACAGATTATATATATATTGAATTAGACTATATAAAATTTGTACAAAATAACTAACGTTAAGCAACAACATTTTTCAGTGCTTTTCTCAAACAGTTACCATTGAAAAGAATATAAGAGTTGAAGAGCAGTGCACCTGATCAATTATCGCCTGCACATACATTTTAGTAATAAAGCCTTTGAATTCTAAAGCTTTGACCATAGATTTCCCCCGTACTTAGCGGCCGAGAGTGGCGGTGAATATGGCAGTTTGATCAATTTCAAGTTTTCATTTTTCCATCACTTTTTACGTTTTATTATGGCAGTTTGTAGCTTTTAATTGAAGATTTACTTGAGGTATATGAGCATCCACAGAAATGATGTGTCAAATGCTGAATGAAATATTTTTTATTTCCAATGACCAAGCACAATACAAAGAACTAAAGGTTACAAAAAAAACTGAAGAAAATAAACCGAAATTATTTGCCTAAGGAGCGATTTTGCTTTCCAATATCTCGCTTGAGCAGCAAAGGGTCCCATAAAGAGGCAAATGGTTCTGTCCATTACTTCTCCAGAGCCGCAGAGTGAACAAGTAGAAACAGTAAAATTGCTTAATTGCTTCAAGTGAGTGGCTAGTCAGTCATGTCCTGTTATTAGACGAAAAGTGACAATTGTATTTCGTCTTGGTAAACCAGGAATAAGAGAGGGATTTACCTAATTACACCTGTTTTTTGAGTTATACGAATCTGTAGGTCACGTAAATCATTAGAAATAAATAGATGCTTTCGAAACAATTTAATCTTCTAATACCAGAGGTGTTTGGAAATATGTTGTAGAAGGCCATCACCTTTCCTTACAAGGATGTCTGCTTGCTATTTTCCCCATAAGCCACAGTGGCCGGGCACCCATTGGAGAACAATTTGCTTCCCTCTCGAAGCAAGAGTTTCCAGGAATTCTTAACATTGTTGAACTTCAGATATTGGTGGGTGTTCAACAGTAGAGATTGGTTGGATGACTGCCTGAGAGTCAGAAAGAATAACTGCTCTTGAAAACTTGCAATGAATAGCTGATAGTTGCTTCAAAGTTATAATTTCACCGTTGAAGGAAGTACCAATATAACCTGCCGGGACATAAAATGAATAATGGTCAGATAAAACACCAACTCCATCATTAAAGTGGCAGTCAAACTTGGATGAGTAGGTAAAATAATGCAGCAATTGAGAACACTGATATTTGGTTGTCTAAAAATGTATTGTATGTCTAAAAATATATAGTACGTCAAAAAATTCCTTAATATAATTTATATAAAAACTAATTCATTTATTAAAGGTAACTTTACATTTCTTTAATAATATAATATAAAGTATTGTATTTAATGTCAATACTTGAAAATGCAAAAGTGTTTATTTTGTTCTAGTTAATTGTCACATTAAATGAACTCTGGCTTTCCACATTATAGAACTCATGAATATAATCTAGATATACATCTATTTAACACTCATACCAACTTTTCACTCAATCAAAGCACAATATTTTGTTAGTAATTTAACACTGTTTATATTGGGCATTAATTAGTAACCGTTTCTAGAATGGCGCTAAGTACCTTACATTTGTTACTCCTAAGTGAGTCATATAAATTTTAGTTTATTTCCATCTTGCATTGACTGAACTTTGAATTGCACATATTCTTTGTAATAAATTCTTTAATAAAGAATAATAAATTAATAAGACTTGTTTAGTATTCAATCTGTTACTAATTTCAGTATAATTATAAATAACAAGGAAACTTCTATAAATTACTCTGAAATATTCAAAATAACTATCAAATATCTGAAGCTATATTTATCACTAATTTTTAATTATTATTTCGGTTGAAAATTATAAACAAATATTGGAATAGCTTGCTTTACATTTTAAACAGAAATTTGGAGCTGGTGTAAATTATTCTTTTCCAAACTGTATGAAATGTTTCTGTTGTGACAAGGGTCTCAGTATTCTATGCATGAAAATACATCAATGAATCAGATCTTGACCAATTATTACTTAAAGATTTCATTAATGATAGTTTTGTATTTCTCTAGCAACATATCATAATGTTATATCTTATTGAAAGTTGTTTATATGAAAAAATGCCCATTTTTCTTTTCGTTTTTATGTTTAATTACACAATAAAAGAACATTGGCTCCACTCATCATAGAGTAACTTTTTCTTTAAAAAAAAAAAAGAAAAAAAAAACTTGTTTGACTCTAATTATGACAGTTTCCAGAATAATGCTATAATTATTTAAAAAAAATTTCTCGTAGAATGTTTTTCTTTCAGCTGTTCATTTTTAATATTTTTTACAGTAACAAATATTCTTGAAATGAATAGTTAAGATAAACAAATATTGAATTATTTTATTATAAGATCAAATGTTTCTCGTTGAAAGAGTCAACAATTGACGTCATATCCAAAAAACAATTTTAATCTTGAAATTTTAAAAATTAAAAATCTATTTTGAGTTAGAAAAGAAATTTGATTACATTTTAAATATAATGTATGGATGTGTAAAAAGAGTTATTGTTCTAATAATTTTCCATCTAATAATTTTTTTATTGTTAAATTTATAGGTGCTATTTTAGTCTTGATCAATTATAGTAATGAGGCAGCTTTAGTGATTACAGTGAAGTGCAAAGTTGAGTGTTAAATGGAAGTGTATTAACCAAATTGCAAAAATATATGCATTTTGTTAAATAAATTTTTTTAGAATAAACTGTTCTACTGTCTGGTTAATATTTTCAGGATAGAATAGTTCTGCATCTAGGCAACTTTTGTTAAAAATTAATGTTGAGCTCTTAACAAATAATGCACAAGTTTGTTCATACTTATATAGTTTCTTAAGATTAAAAAGGTATTATTTTTAAATTTTACAACGAGATGTTAAGTTGAAAAATTCAGAAACAATTACTATTTAATATCAAACTGAGTATTTTTTAATTAAGTGTAATACAAGTTTTGATCCTTTTTATTTAGAGATAGAGTTATAAGTCAGAAATATTAATAAAATTAAGAATTTTTTTCTTCATTAGAGCCATAAGAAGAAAAATGATTTTAAGTGTGTAACTCTCAAGTTAGTTTCTTTCAGAAAACAATTTTTAATTAATTGGAATTAACTTTATGGAAAAAATTAGTTTTTAAAATAAAAATAGTGTAAAACAACAATGTGATTATACACACTTATACACAGAAAATGAAAGTTTGAATACACAAGTATTTAGCAATAGAGAAATGTAATCTACTTTTAATATCTTTTTGATAAATAGACTGTATTTACAGTTGGTAGGTAGTAAATATTTACTTTTTTACTTCACTTCTCTTATTTTTTTTGTATGTTAATTTTGACTTAATGTGATTTTCATCATATAACAATAATTTGTAAATTTTCCTAAAATTTTATTTATTGCTCAAAAGAATAACAAATCTGTCACTTGTATTTATTCTTCAAAATGGAATGCAAAATAATAATTTTCAAGCATGATAATTACTTGTCACTATACAGGTTTAAATGAAAGAAAATCGTATTTATTGCAATAAAACATCTTCCTTCTAATTTAGTAATTCAAAATAAAATCCTTTGTTATCATTATGAGCTACATATAATGTAGACAAACCTATAACCCAAGATAGAATCTATTTGGACTGCCCAATTTAGATCAATTTCGGCAGCCTAGTTTGGTCCTTTCTTAGCCGCCCAAATAGATCCAATGTAGGTTGCCATGGTAGGGTCTATCATGGCAGTCCACATTGGTGCTATATAATGAAATGTACGCCATCCAATATTTGCTCAATATAGATATCCAATACTGGACCTAGACAAAGCCATGATTAGCCAATATAGAGACAAGCTATTTTGCTACTTGGGTAAACTATAATAGAAAAGGATATCCTGTAAAGATCACTCATCTACAAAGATATCTTGACTAATATCTTTGTAAGATGAGTGAATTTATTGCTTTTCTTCACTGGCGAATCTCGATAAAAGAAAATATTGGGATAATGGAAAAAATAAAGTTATACTTTGAAGCAATGTATCTTAATTTCTTAAGCTAATATAGTTTCACTTGAGGAGAAGGTTTTTGAAAGTATTTGTAAACTTATTGCTATACCCATTTGTGAAATTTTTCAACAACGTGCAGAAGAGGTAATTTTACATTACTTTCTTTTACATAGAAATCTTGGACAGAAATTCTGAATCTTATTCAATCAAGATCGAAACCAAAATCAGACTACATATAATTGCAAAATTAAAAATTATATACTACAACAATATTAAAATTTATGATAAAAATGTCTAAGATCGATTATGGATATATATATATATATATATATATATATATATATATATATATATATATATATATATATATATAATTTGGAATTTAAAATAATTCACTTCTCTATGATCACAAGCGCTTCTAATTTTTTGGATACTGAGTATTAAAATAATATTTGACTCTTAAAATGGTATCCAATCAAAATTAGGAATTATGTTATGCCATAACAGTATTGTAAAATTAATGTTTTCTGTTTCTGATCAGAAAATAATTTTCATTGAAATCAAAAGAAGACAAATATCAGTCAAAAAAGATTTTAAATGTTTTACTTTCAAGAAATAATATTTTATTTAAAAATTTGTTTCAAAATTTTAAATAAATCCTTAGACACATGGTCATTCAAAGTAATAATTGTAACCGTAGTCTACACATTGATATTTATATTACTTCTGTTATACTGAAACTATCATGCAATTTTGTACTCGTAAGTTCATTGCCACTAGATCGATTGACTGTATTCAAAGTGCACACAGAAATAATGATGTGATATTATTACTTATTGTGAGATAAGTCTTTCTTGCTAGAATTTAATTTTCGTATGTGATTAGTGTTTCATATGTTTATATTGAAGTTTTAAAAGTACTTAACCTGTTTATTTATGGGATTTATTTTCTGCAAGTATTTATGAAAAATTACAGTTTTTCACGGTACGTGCAAAATTTTTCTGTGACAGGATTGATAAAGTAGAATAATATTTAGTAAATTTTTCCTAGGTAAACTCTAAGTTGGATTTTTTTTGTTCTATATTTTTTTATTCTTGTACAATATTAACTTTCACATGTTATGTTTTCAATTCTGTGTTTTGGTTTTTTTTTTTTTTTGTTTTCTTTCCTTCCTGTATTAAAATAATATCCATTTTTAGTAAGCTATTAGATCATGCAAAAGTGTGTACATTTTCCAGTTTGATACTTATGTATGTTTTCTATACATTGTTATCGCAAACAAAATTCATTATTGCAGTAAATAATTGTGTGTTAACGGTGAATAAACTAAGATGTGTGGAAGATATAATATGAAAAATTGGCTTATAATTATTAAAAAGTTGTACTTGAGCATTTGCCAAAATAATGTTGGTAATAGATTTCACTTCATTGAATATATTATTTTATTGCATTCAAACATATTTTTCGTTCAGTTATGGTATGTAAACAGCTGGCAGAATTTTCTGTATGACTCCCATTGCTTGTTTAAAAAATTGCCCTTTTTTACATGCTAATTGTTTTGTAATGTGATATTCTCTTAGAGGAAAATTTATATAAACAGCATGATGCTTTGAAAAATGTATCTGTATTCTAATACCTCCATGCACTATTTGTATAATATATTTTATTGTTCCATTTTTTTTTTATTTTAGCTAGTTTAAAATTTTTATTTTAAATAGTGTTATAATTTAAATGGCAAGAGAATTTTCTGTTAAAAATTTCAAACTGAGGAAATAGTTTGAATCTAAACAAAACTGTGATGAAACTCAAATGGTTAAAACACTTGTAATTTTTAGAAATAGAAAGAAAAATGAAAAGTTTCTAGCAATTGAACTGAAGAATTCGACAAGCAGAAACAAGTGTTGATTTTTTTTTTTTTTTTCCAAAATTTCAATTATTGTAAAACTAATTATAAGATGGCTATATTAAGTTAATTTAGAATATAAATTTAGAATAAGTGAATAATAATCTTATTTTTCACATGCACAATTTAATTCTAAATAAGAGTTTAAATTTAGAAGTTGTGATTGAGAAATAAAAATTTTTGTTTTTACAAGTTTTTGCAATTCTGAAATTTTAATACAAGGAATTGAAAAACAAATTATAATATCAAGGAAAATAAAATTTAGTTCTAGCTGTAAATTTTCATAACTTGATTTTATTATAGAAATAATGTACTTTTATCTTAAAACAGTAAATTTATGGCATGATTAAAACGTAAAATACTAAAAAATTCCAAATAGAATATGTTTATAAATTTTATAAGAAAGTGGTTGAAATAAATATATACCTAAGTTCATAAATGAAATTTAAATGATCAAGTTCATTTTATTTAATTTAAGCATCAAAACTTGTTCTTTAGTTTTAATATTCTTTATTATTAAGTATTTTGTTTTTTCAAAATAATTATTTTTAAAAGTTTACATGCTAATTTATACTAAAATGTGAGTTTTGTATTTATTTTAATACTAAATAATAGTTAATTTAATAGCTGAAAAGTCCTGTAAGCATTTTTAATTTCTTCCGTCTATTTTCACCTCAAAAGATTTTATTGGTAATGGATTGTATTAGGCAAAGGAGAAAATCTGGAGAATTGTAATGCACTTACCCTGATAGATTGCATTGTCATCTATTACACAGATCTGATAGTGAAAGCAGAAAGACAATGCCCATTTCCTATTCAAGAACAACTGGAATCAAACTTTAAACATTTCTCTCTGAATAATTTGATCATACTAATAAGTCATGATAAATAATTTGACACTGCAGGATAAATGCTATAAGCTGGAAGGTGAATGGTTATTTTGTTAAATCCCATTTCCTGTTCAACATTAGCTGGAATTGAACCAGGACTTCATTCTGAAGAGCATGGGCCTACCATTAAACCATGGTGAGGTCCTTAATATTTTTAAATTCCAACTTTTTTAGTTTTTACTCTTTTTTACAGTAAATTTTTTTATTTGATTCTCACTTATATATAAACCAAGATGAGTTTTGTTTTTGGTGTTATTCTTTTATTTTCCTTTCATTAAACTGATCTGAACAGAAATGTGGCTTAAAAGTTATTGCAAAAGCTGATGCATTAATATGTAAACTTTGGGAAATTCATATTGAATGAATTCTCATTAGGATGTTTGTAGTCATATTGTCATTACTGAAAAGAAATTACTTATGCTGTTTTTATTATTTATTTAGAATTATTGCTCAGTTATATTATCTATCTGAAAACACTACAAAGGATTACTTTTTTTTTAATGCAATTATTTAAAAAAATTTTATGGATATTTTTAAATTATAAATTATTATTTATAAAATTTTCTATTTTCATTAAGAAATGTTAAAAAAAAAATCTGTTTTTCAACATTATTATTTGTAATACTATTATTCCATGCTTGAATTCTGAGCAGAAATTCAGGATATTTTTTATATAGTAGTGCCATACTTATCAGCATTTACCCCTGAAGCCTCAGGCCATATGATATCACCGAACTGGCATCCAAATGGTTAGCTCTCTTGCCTTCGGTTCAACAGTTCGTGGGTTTGAATGCCACCTTGGGCATGGATGTTTGTATTGGTTTGGAATCCACTTTAAACCATAGATCCCAGTCTAATTAGCCCTTGTGTGCAAAAAATTATCATTGAGCGACAAACATACAAAAGCAGTATGATATCAATTTTTCCTGAGAAACATTGGTGTTTTTCTCATGGGTTTGCCTATTTCTGTCAAATCAGCCCTTATATATAAAAATAGATCACTATATAACCAATGAAATCAATTTGAATCATGCAGTCAACACACAGTATTTGTATGTGTTGTTGCAGTGATTCATAATCAGTCATTGTAGATTTTATATTAGTGAGATACCTTTTTTTCCTTTCAGGAAAATTTCCAGCTATGTTTCTTTGCAATGTCTGGTTCTGCATACATTCAGAGATGTAATGGATACAATTGGGAAGTACATTGATGACAAATCCACTGTGGCTTACATTTTATCTGAAAAGCTTGTTATGATTTGGCATTTAAATCTGGCACTGTCCTTCTGAAAAGTTTGGAGCTTGCTTTGATGAAATCAAAACTTAAATTATTAAACATATGCTTGAGTGCTGGTATAATAAGTTAGTGCACTTCTTAATTTCTCAATAAAATTGTCAGCGTCTGGATTGTGATTTTTTTTGTAAGTTATTTTTGGAATAGGTTTGTATAGACTAATGTGAGTTTCACAAAAGATTACTAAAAAAGTTTAAGTTTATAAAAATATATAGATTGTTATACTTAAAAATTATTGAAAAAAATCCACAGAAATTTTGTTGCTGAAAATTCTGCTTTTGCTTAAAGATATCTTGGTGTAAGCTGCAAATGAATGTGGCAGATTTCCTGAATACTCCAGTATTTTAGCTTGTACTAATATTTTGGTTATCTATTCTTGATTATATGTGATATATATTAGTTTATTTAATTATTTTATTTTAGTTTCTAGTCATATTAGTTCAGTATTCTAGTTATTTTTAAATATTTGCCTACTAGGTTCTGTTCTTCTGAATGTATATTAGTTTTGAAGCAAGTTAAAATATTTTTGAGGTACAATATTCCATAGCTTGTATGAGGTGCAGAATGAAATCCCAGCTTAATTAAGCATTACTTCAAATTACCTGGTATTTGCTACTATACAATTTTTCGGAATCGCAATAACCTAGCTGTAAAACCTTACATTAAGTAGTTTTTGAAGTGAAAATTTACAAGTTTGGTTCCAACTCTTGTTGAACAATCAGAGTGATATAGCATATATGTCATTCTAAGAGCTTGGAAATTATTTCGGTGTTTTCCTTGTAAAATATGTCTTTAAGCAATTCTCCCAGGAAATAAGAATAATAAAAAAACTTGCATTTTTGTCAGTGAGCGCATTTAATGTTAATACATCAAATCACTATGATTGTGTATTCGATGAGACTGTATTCATTAAACAGTCGCTACGCTACTCTGTTGCATTATATATTCTATTTTCACATGCCAGTTCACAACAGCTTGAAAAGTAATTTTGGTAGGATTATTTTACTAAAAAATTCAAGGTCAATAGTTCATGGATTCGACTTTTACTTCGGGAGTTCACATGTATCGTATGAAAATTTTAGAATTCATTGTAAACTTCTGTTGAATTTGTTTGTATTGGAAATGTACCTATGAGTGTCAAACCTATCAAGTTCGAAGTAATTATAGTATTGAGCATTGCTGTCATAGGCGCGCCAACTGGCGAAAATTTTTTTGCTAATGTAGGAAACGTAGGTATTGGAATTTCATGAGTTACCCACAATAGGGTCTGATCAGATGCTTGAAAACAATAACGACCATATAAAAAAATCAGGCTTTTTCCACCCTATTTCAAATTGCTTATCCTAATACTTAATAAGAATTTAGTAATCTTATAGAATTTTTATGGAAGTTTTTTTGGGGGGAGGGGAAGAAAAATTAAGATATTCTTCAATTAAATCTAATGCTAACTTTTTTTTTTCAGAAAAAAAAAGTTATGTTATTATTTTTTTTTTTAATTAATATGAAAAGTTTTATAGTAGGTTTGTGTACTTCAGAGTGATAGTTTCCAAGTTTTATTCCAGATTCTGAAATATTGTGTATAAAGTATTGCGTTTTTTTATGTGCATCTGTGTATGCGTCTGAACAGATATTTGATAGTCTGTCCGGTCCTCTGGCACGGTTCACAGCATAGTTGGCAGTTGAATAAAATTCAACGCTTCACGGGTTCGATTCCGGTCTTGTAGGGGGATATTTGTAGTGAATATAATTATACTCTAAAATTTTTTTACAGATTTTCGTTCCGCTCATTTGATATTTAATCATTGTTTTTTTCATTTCGTTTGTAGGACTGTTGAATGTATCAAGTTTCGGGCAGCATTTAATTCATAACTTCATTTTTTTCTTTTATGTAATGAAAATTTTTTTATGACATTCTTGTATAGTAAATCGCGTAACAATCAGGAGGATTCAGACTAAACTTATGACAAATGTTCAAGACTTATATTGCGATTGCTTGTGATTCAAGTTGTGCATCTGTATCATGTTTTGACCACATTTTGACAAATTTTTTTCATATTGTATTCTGCATATGTGCTGCGCATTTGTACATATATTTGTATCTAAAAACATAAAAGTATGAAAAGTACATAAAGTATAAATGTATGATTAAAGAGCTCTGTTTACTCATTGCATTTAAGTCAGTTGCATAAAAAAACGCTGTAATTGAATGGATTTATCTTGTCTAAAATGCTGTTTCTTAATTTCCCCCCACATGCCTTTTTTTAATATCTCAGTGCGACATTCCGGAAGATTGGGCTGCAAAGTAGGTCAACTTTGTAACTGAAAAGTCTTTTCCTGGCCTTTATTATTACCTGCGCTCACCGAAATCGATATTCTTGATGTGTTTCTTCCCAGCTTTTGAGAAATACCCAAGGCCGTTTAGTCATTCAGCAAGCTGTTTTCACACGGACGAGAATGCCTCTTCTCTGTGGGTCCCGCATTTTTATTTTCTTCTGTGAAACTGCTCTTAGGGTAAGTTGGCTTCTCACAGTTGTTTTTGTAATTGATTCTGTTCAGAAATCGATGAAAAACTAAAATATTCCAAAACTTATTCTCTTCTACCCTCCTTTTGAACTGAATGTGAAGGCACACGCGGGGTCAAATACTTCTCACTCATTTAATGCATTCTTTGCCAAGCTAATAGCAAAAGATCTGAGCACTCTAGTGTTTTGCGTTCATTGGTTTAAAAAAAAAAAAAAAAAAAAAAAAAAAAAATGGACGAATTCTTTAAAAATGACTTATCAAAATCGAATTAAAAGCAGCGTTCATGAACACTGAGATACTTTTGTCAGAGGACGAAAAGAGACTTGAAATCTGTGTTTAATTAATCTGCATTTGTAAAATCCGCTGAATTATTGCCTGGCAATGGAATAAATCAGGACGTCTCTCTTTGCTGAATTGAAAACTGATTGACATTTCCAAATGGACACTGATTTGAACTTCCCATGAGTTTGCTTGTGCCATGATGTCATTCATTTAAACCGCTCTGGAAGTTTTCCAGAATCAAGAAAAAATCTTTTCTGGTTTTTCGTTGTATTACTGCAAGAAGCAGGGCCCGCTTTAGCCTGCAAAATGTTCTTCGGGTGTTGCCTCCTACTTCACAGCGATACATTTTCTTTTTGGTTTGGCAAACGATTCAATTTGATTAATAACAGGAAATATAAAATTTCCATTCGATTTGGGCTCCCCTCTAATGTGGGCATTTGCTTCGGATGCTGCTGCCTCCAACAGGTTCTGGCTAGTAATAGGAATGAACCTCTTTTCTTCTACAATTATTTAAAAAATAAATAAAATATGCATTTACTATTTTCTGCTCGATTTCTGAATAGGTTTAACCCCTTCAGCGAATGCGTTTTCGCTGTAAAGCATTGGTCGGCAATGCACCATTTTTAATAACTTCATGACTCGAGAAATTCTTCCACGCTTCGTTCGACGCATCATCTGCGTAGGAGGTCTTTTCGTCATGTAAATTGCTTTGTAAAGATTCTAGTTTTTTTTATTTTGTGATGTGTGAGTGTGATATATTAAACTATAGAAAACTTCTTTAAAGTGGAACTCTCTCTGCTATCCGAAATGTCTTTCTTTAAATATTTGCGTATTCCGATATGCCAGAAATATTGGATGTACTTTCCTTGTGCCGTCATTCAATTATTCTTGTCTTTTTATATCCCCGAACTTCCGAAAAATGCTTTCACTCTTTAACTAAGATTTACTGCATGCTTATGATGCAGTAATATTTCTGAGTCAATGAATTTATAATTTTCATTTAGAAATTTATTGACTCAAAATTTTATCAGAAATAAAATGATTCAAATAGAGCTCAGAGAATCGGGAACATTTAGTATTTTCTGTCTCTTTTTTTAGCTTTAGCAAAAAATGCTATATATATATATATATAACTTTTTATCTGTATTTTTAATTTCACAAACGTGTCAGTTAATGAACCAACCGGCTGGTGATATTTAATGAATTCGAAAATAATTTCGATACTATTTTAAAATAATGAATTTTTAAAATATAATTAATTAGTATTAAATAATTTTAATATTAAGGAATAATTTATTATATTGACTTTGATTTCCTTGTAAAAATCAATGAAAATCGCATCATTTAAGAGGAATTATACATGAAAATTTTTTTTGATTACTTTTTATCTCATTTATATTACTAAGAGTAAGTTAAGTTTTCGGAAATTAATGCTAGTAATAATCTCTCACCTAGAATATAGCTTTCTTTTCAAAATACTCTCTTATAATATCGCGATACCTTTTTGTATTCATGTAAATCAACTATAAGAGCAACTGCAATTTTCGAAAGACCCGCGGCGTTTGTAAGCTTCTTCCGGATAGTTAGTTGTGTATGTTGACCAGGAACGGAAATAAAGTGTAATCGCTGTACGGTGGAGTGAATCTCCATTTCAAATATTTACATTTCAAGTGATCTACTGTTGCAAAAGCAATGTATCTATTGCAGAGCCTGACTAAGACGATGAATTTTGAGTGGAAAACCCCTTTTCTAAAGGCTGACGCAGAGAGATTAGCTAATTATAATTTAGCTTTGTCCTGGTTAAAGATGGGTAAATCTTGTGCAATATATTACGATTCTAAAAGAGATGATGAAATTTACTTACAATATGTAAGGAAATTGAAATTTTTTCATTAAATATTGCTGAAACTACAAATAAAATGTGTTACGTGAAAGTAATTAAAAAATTCTATTTTTCTTATTTATTATTAAAGAAAAAAATAGGTTAAGTTCTAATTCTTACTTAATATCGAACATTTTTATAAATACAAAATATAAATGATGGCAAAATCAAAAATAAAATTCCAATGCGTTTAATCCAAAAATGTTCTAAAGATTAAGAAAGTAATATATTTAATTGGTAAGAAAATGTTTTCTAGAGCAAAAGGGAAGTTTTAATCGTATAATGGCATACCCACTAATGGCAAATCACTTCTTCATCTTCAAATCTTGTTCAGAGAAAAATATTTACTCACTCGCATTCAAATGAAGATACTAAGAAAAAAAGAAACTTCATTTTTTTAATTTCAGCTCCTATTAAGAACATTTATTAACACAGTTCTTTAGTTTATAATGAGTATGCATTTACACTAACATTCAGATTTCATTTTAGTCAGAGAAAAAATAGTTCAGAAATCCCTTAAAAGGAAGAGGAGGGTAACTAAAGGGAAAAGAAACTACCGAGGCAAAGATATTCCCGAAATTTTTTTTTCTTTTTCCTTTTTTTCCCCAAAAAAAGTGAACGAGTAAAGTTCCTACATTGTAATGTCGAATCCAGCCCCTGACTGCCAAAAATTCGAATAAAATTGCTGTGAAAAACTTTGCGTTGCCAAAAAATACTTCTAGAAACAAAACTTTAAAGGAATTCCATCAGCATACGATGCATAGAAATCAGACGATATCATAAACTGAAAGTGTATAGAATACGACAAAATAAATATAAAATTATAAAAAAAATATGCTGAAAGCTTTTGTCAACGAGGAAAATAAATTGATCACTGCACATTTAGGTTTTAAAAGAGAATATATATATATTATATATATATACTAAAATAAAATTTGCATTTATTGTTTGTAAAACAATGAGCTGTTTATTTGAAATTTACCTAACTGTACACTCACATAGTATATTCGAAAATAATATAGAAAACCTTATCGGTGAAAAAAATATTTTTTGATGGACAGAAATTTTGAAAAAGATGGAAGTATTGTTTATAAATTGCATAGTTCTTCGAAACTTTGCTTTTTGTGGCCTTTAGTTTGAAATAACTGGGATAGTATTTGTTGAACTCCTGACACAAATTGCATTTGTTCAAGTAACTTTTGAGCTTTCAAGTCCACTTAGTTTGCTAAAACTATCAAAAGTATTTTAAGGAGAATTCTTCCTCAAAATAAGAAGTCTCAAATCTAGAAACGAGCTTTAGCGCCATCTAGCGCAGTTGTTTGAAAGCAGCCCCTCTTACTTAGACTGAAAGAACTGATTAGATACTCATAAGCCGCGTCAAAGCATCTGTTTACAAAGAAAAAGTAGTTCTTAACTCTATAGGGGTAAATTTTAAGGGGGGAATGAATCGGAGACTACAACCGCAATTTAGGATCCAACTGAGACATCATATCCCCCGCATCCTAACTTCCTCTAGCATTTTCCGACGCAGATTTTCTCCGCATATGAGGTCAGTTTATGAGGCAGCAAACCTGGTCACCGTCACCCGGACACTGTGGATGACTACCAGATGTCCACAGGCCATCCACGAAATGACGTTACATATGACCAAATTGAGTGGGAGCTTTAAACCAAACGAAGTATTCAGAATGTTTAATTTTTTTCCTCCACAACCGAGCGACAAGTGCATAGCGACATTTACTTGATTTGTTCTGTTTATATAAGAACATGGAATTCAAATTTTCTGTAGAATATGTGGAATTAATCATTAAATATATTAAAAGAAAGTTAAAAATTTAATTGGTCAATATATTTTAGAGTTTTATGTTTGTTTTATAATATCTACTTATTTATTCGATTATTTATTTTTCAATAGATAACAGGTGCTTGTAAAACCTACGTGGTGATAATTATTTTAGTAAAAATTTTAAAAAATGAACTATATAATAAAGATCTCATTTGAATATTTAATAATTTTCCAAAAAAAAAAAAAAAAAAAAAAAAAAATCTGGTAAAATCTCACAAGATTTTTAAAAAACTTTTTATTTTATTTAAGTCTTCCTCATTGAAATTGCTTTTAAAATTAGAAAAATGTTTCGAATATTTTTAGTATTTAATAAAAATTAACTGAATGAAGCGTTTTTAATTTAATTGCAGTTAAAACACTGCATAAACTTTAATTTGAATACTAAAGTATAGTTATATTTATTATTACATTTATGAATGCATTAAATACTTGAACTCTTTACTATAATAAATAAATTTATTTGTATTTTTTATTTAAATATTATGAAACAGACTCTGAAATAAAATGTAATTATTATTTAAATTAGGATTTTTAATATAATGCAAATGCATAATATTTGTAGCAAAAAATTTTTTTTATAAAGTGATTTTCCAATTTAATTATTTGTAGCTTATAAAAATTCATTTCAAAGAAATGTTAACCTTATTTTAAATAAGTTGCATGGGCAATTGGAAAAAGTAATGTTATTTAAATTTTGTCCTCCCTTTTTTTCCTCTTCCAAACATACTTTATAATATTTGCTGTTACAACAGCAATAATATTTGCTGTTGATATTTAAATCAAAGTGTTATATGCAATATTTCTTGGCGTTTTGGGCATGATTGTTTTCAAATATGAAAATATTAACAAATACGCAATACAATATTACAAGCTAAACTGTAAATAAACTTTTATTGGTTCATTTTTGGAGTGACGTTGTTAATGACGTGATTGTTTCGTGTTTGGCTGGTATACCATACGCCAGGGATCCACAAAACATACACCAATGAAACACTATCCACAAGCAACGCTGTGCATAGGTTTGCTGCCTTTGTCTTGAAGACTGTTTGTCCCCTCTCGCCTCAGGGTATTCTTTCCTGGAACTGTATGTCTGTAAATCTCAGGGGTGAGGAAAAAAATAGGGCTGGCTCAAATGTTTCTCAAATTTGACACCGGAAATGTCCGTTGTGGTTAGTCAAGGGACGCTGGTTGTCACTTTGGGTGACGGAGTTCCTGTGTTCGAGATATGCATCTCCAATTTATTAATTTTGGCTCCTAAAAGGTTGAATTGTTCGTCTTAATGGGGAATATTTTCTGATTTAAGAATTGTTTATTTTATTTCCTATCATTTGGTTAATCGTGGAGCTCGGTATTTCCCCTGGTATGGCTGTACAGACAGAAACTTTATTAATCCAAAATAAAGGAGTGAATACTATAGAAATGATCCTATGAAGTATGATCTTTGTGGTTAGTCAAGCAATGAGAGAGAAAAGGCTCTACTCGGGGAGATTTTGAGAAGAAATATTATTTTATTCACTTTTTTAGAGTTCAGCAGAAAAGCTATACGCATGCCTAAAAAAAATTGAGCAATTTTGTTAATATTATTCATTAAATGTTCAAAACTTAATATCAACGTTTAAATTAAATTAAAAATATATAATATACTTATAAAGTCTACTTCTCTATTTGCATAGATCAGGCATCTCGGCATTGATATATTTCTAAGCAAACTTTAAAAGCCATACAACTTAGTACATTAACCACACTTTTGAGTTCAAATATGGCGATATCATCATTACTATCTGAAGAAAGGAATTCACCTCAAGAAAAATGGAGCCTTTAATTTAAGAATTAAATAATCTTCACTTTGGGAATAAGCAACTGTATAATTTTTATCTAACAAATTAAAATAGAATGTGCTTCTCAATAAAATCATTTAAACATTACAAAATGTTGTGAATATTTCATTCGTCGAAATGTCGTAAAATAGTTTAGGGTCTTACATTTCATTTAAATTCAATGTACATACCATTTTCAAAATTTCTTAAATTTTCTTCATCTGTAACGAAATTTTAGAACTCCAGGTATCCAACATCAGAGCTCCAAACTTGCAGTCAAATTTATAACATCATCTTTAAATATTTTTTATATTAACTCTTAGCGTATTTATTCTCATTTTAACTCGCTAAAAATGATAAAATTTTGAAAATAATGATCTTATAATGTGTTCATTTTAAAAGGATCAAGTTACAATTTAGGTATACATTTTTCTCATTTTTAAGGAAAATATGTAAACCTTCAAATTTGTATTTTCCTATTAAAGCATTTCTATATATATATATATATATATCATTGTTTTTAATTTTTGTGCTTCATTTAAAAGTGTTTTCTTCATTTGATTTTAATTTCTTAATCGTTTTCGCACTTAAACTAAAAATTTTTTAGATGATTTCAAACCATTTTCAGCATATAATATACTTTTTATAATTTTTCAATACTGTTATTTATCAAAATATATTAAAAGCTGGAAATTTGAAAATACAGCTCTTAAGATTTTTCCCATAATATATAACATATTACAAGGCAAATTGGATGAGAAAAGAGCAATCCTTGTTGACTACCACTCTGAAGTCAAGATGGGAAAGTGTATGCGTTGGTTTGCAGTTGACCTTTTCCCTTTTTGATGGCTTTAAGTAAATCGGCCCTATTTGTTTGGTAGTTGAATTGTATCTCTGTTTGCATGCAGGACAGTTCAGCTATCACTTTCATTTTCAACCTTTTCTAATTTTTGAAAATTATAAGTATTGTGATACTAAATTCAACAAAGGAATTTTATACATTTTTGGAAAATCCATCCCAGTAATTCTTTTTTGAAGGGATTTCATCATAATTTTTTTTCGTCATAAAATATATTTTAGAACATCAACAAAGGAAAATGTTTCATACACATATTTTGCATTTTTATTATTTGCTGGTATTAGCTTTACTTTTCCATAAACATATTAAAAGTTTAATAACAAAAGTAGCTAAATAAAGATAATAATAATTTTCTAAACTTCCATTAGCGTATGCTGTAAATAAAATGTACAAGGCAATAAATAAAAACTCGTGAATGAATGACTCATTTCATAAATTAAACGATGTATTTATAGTTAACGATTTTTTATTATGTGAAAAGAGAGGAAACTGAAAATAAAAAAACACTCTTAAATAATATACGAAAGAAAATTTCTGGATCTGGATAGAAAATGGAGTATTTTAAATTATTCTAGAAAAATTTTAATATTGTTATTTGGTCAATAAGAAAGTAATTTCCTTATAAAATTGTGCACAGTAATTTTACTGCATTTTTAATAAATTTCTTCATAGTGAAAATCCTATTCTCTACTACAGAGTGGTGCCCAAGCTTTGGCCTATCGCGTCCACATTTTGAACTTAAAAATTAAAAGCGAGCCATATACAAGATGCTTTTTGGTCATCAATAGATGGTGCTGTTTTTCACTTAATTTTCTTTTGGTGCATGTATATACATTTGAAAATTTTTATACTTTTAAATACATAAAGAAATACTAGATATAATTTTTTGGAAAATAAAGATAAATATATTTCATTTAAAATACAAGAATTATTTAACAATCATTTCATTTAAAATACAATTATTTAACAATTATTAAAATTAACAACAATTATATAACAATATTAACAATTATTTCGTAATAGATTTTTTTGGGAGAAATATAAACAAAATTTGTTCTTTTTTAAAATAATTAAGATCAAGTCTATGAAATTTTTTTTTTTGTTCAATATCGAAGTTTATATTTTCGTTGGTGTATTTTTAAAGGAAATATATTCCTGCGTTGATTATTAATATATCAAATCAACATAAAATTATTTTTATGCAATATATATATATATACCGGGTGAGTCAAAAGTTCGTTACAATTTTAAAAATTCATAAAAACAAGAAAGGGCTCACAGGGTAGTCGGATTTTTCTTAGCAGCAAAAAAAGTTTTAGTTAAAAAAAGTCACCTATAGAGATTCAGCAGAATTATGGAAATTAATCTTGCGATAAAAGGCCGTGATACTCGAGAATTTCTCATTCGCTTTCAGAATGTTATTACCCGATCGAGCGTTGTTGGTGAAGTTGTTCTATTTGAACGGAGAGTCAGCAACTATTACGTTGCCAAAATTTCGCACGACGAAAGGACTGAAGACGAAGAAAGGCCCCATATCGTATCCACAACTGGAATAGTTAAGCTTGTCAAGCGGTTCGAGGAAACTGGCTCTTTGGAGGATCGGCCACGCAGTGGAAGACCCTCGTTGGCGGAGAACCGAATTACTGCGGTGGAAACCACAATGAATGATTCAGCGGCGGAACCGTCCATTGGGAGTAGCAGTGCTCGCGAAGCTGGAAGAATATTGGATGTGCCTCAATCATCGATTCGACGTATCCTCCACGGGATATTGCATCTCTATCCCTACAAACTGCTGTCACTGCAGGAGTTACAATCGGGAGACACAGCTATGCGGGAATCATTTGCCGAGTGGGCTATGGCAAGAATCGAAAGCGACCCTCAGTGGTTGTTCAACGTTTTCTGGACGGATGAGGCGCACTTCACACTACACGGGGATGTCAACACCCATAACACTCGTATATGGGCAAAATCTAATCCTCGTGAATACACGACGAAATCTCTGCATCCAGCCAAGTTGACAGTCTGGTGTGACTTCACCTCATCTTTCATTGTCGGACCTTTCTTTGAAGAACCGTGTCCCAGATTGGGCTGGAAAACGTGCACAGTAACCGCTAAGCGTTACCTCACTCTTTTACGTGACAAAGTCGTGCCCGCATTAAATAAAAGAGGTGTGTTATCTGTAATAAACTTTATGCAGGATGGCGCACCACCACATTATGCCAATCCAGTAAAACGATTCCTTTTGAGTACCTTTGGTGAAGAGAGACTGATCAGTCGAGGTTGCAAGATCGCATGGCCTCCACGATCACCCGACGTCACTCCGGTCGACTTCTGGTTGTGGGGCTATTTGAAATCACGTGTGTACCGTTCATCTCCTTCAACATTGGCCGAACTCAAAGATTCCATCTCTCGTGAGGTTTCTGCAATTCATTCCGACATATTGCATTCAGCTGTAACGGGCGTTGCGAGTCGCCTTAGTTGTGTCGTACACTGTACTGGAGGTCATACTGAACAACTGTTATTATCAGAATAAATGAATGGAGCGTACTGCTGTCCTTTTCATTGTGTTTCGGACGGTCAGCGCCATCTTTAGGTGACTTTTTTAACTAAAACTTTTTTTGCTGCAGAAAAAAATCCGACTACCTTGTGAGCCTTTTCTTGCAAAAACGACTCCTTTATCTCACTTTCTTCTTTTTTTATGAATTTTAAAAATTGTAACGAACTTTTGGCTTACCCGGTATACATCAGTCAATCCATCTGAATGAAAAGGACGTACACGTAAGTTCTTTTTTAGATTAAGGAATAACCAAAAATCATACATAGCTAGATCAGGTGAATGCGGTGGTTGTTCTATCACATCACTTTAACTTGTTTTTATTTAAGAGACTCAACTGTTAATCCGGCTGTATGTGTAGATGCGTTGTCATTGTGAAGCATTAGTCACCTAACATTCAGTTCTTGTAGAATTTCTGGAAGACATTTAGTGGTATACCAGTTTGCTGCTACTGTCTTCTGTCCTTCCAACCTGATGGCTTTGACCAATCCCGTACTTCTGAAGAAAACGGCATACATCACTTTTTCCAGTGCGCGTTGTATTTTCCCCATGGTCGGCGTGGGATCATCTTTAAAGACCCATACTTTGCTTTCTTGAAACTTGTTTTTGTTGGAACTTTAAAAAAACGGTATGTACGTTTCATCACCTGTTACAATTTTAGAAATGATGCGGTGGCCACCATCATTTAGCAATTTAAGAGTTTCTTTACTGATTCTGACTCGCTCCAATTTTTGGTGCTCATTTAGATTATGGGGAATCCAACGGCAGACTACTTTTTTCATATGTAATTCTTCATGAATGACTTTGTGTATGGCTGCGGATCCAATATTAAGTTCTTTCTGTATCATTTGATAGGTACAGCGATTATCATCCATTAACATTTTTCATATGGCAGACACATTATCCGGGATTACTGCCGACGGCGGCCTTCCTGTGTGTTCATCATGAAGAAAATTGCGACCTCTTCTGAATTCTCTAAACCATCTGAATACAGTAACACAAGCTAGAGATTCATCACCAAATACAAATTGCAATCCTTGAACGCTTTCTTTTTCATTGATTCCTGCTTTAAAATCGTAGGAAATAATAGCGCGAAAATGTTCTCGCGTCAATTCCATTTTCTCTTTTAAAACTTATTCTACGCTAAACAAGTTGAAGTAATTGAGTAAAAAATAGTCTTCTGTGTTAAAATACTTTGTATTTTAAATATTATTAATTATACTCGTATTTGAAGAAAATTAAATTATGTACATAATTATTACATTTTTATTCAATTTTTATTTTGATGCATTCCGAACGATGAATAAAAATAAAGTGGTTGAATTTATTTTCAAAATTTTATTAGTTTTAAAATGTAATGAATATGTTGGATACAATTTCTGATACAAATTACATTAAAATATAATATTTTTCAGAATTAAGAAAAGTTTGAATTTTTCTTTTTTTTAGATTGAATATTAATCACTATAAAGTCATCGTATTTTTTATATTTTTTATTTATTAATTTTTTTTACAATAATTTTAAGAAATATGTTTATACATGATTTGACTTTGAAGAATTTTACTTCTTAAGCTGCATGTCCATTTTTCCATGTTTCAAAACGTAAGTAAACTTCCGATTCATTTAGAATCCTAATTACTAAAAATATATATGCTCTATGATTAGAACAAACGACAAGTACTATAACCTTTTAAAAGGAAATCTGTTCCTTAACAAAGCACAAAACATTTCTCTGCATTTGATTTACAGTATTTTCTGACAAACAAGATGCAATATTATCAATTAAGTCATACGCATCTGTTTTCTTAATCCTCATAATTTTGATTTCATTTAATTTGCTTAATATTTTGTTGTATATTACTAATATAATAACATTATTAATTTGAAATGGTAGTGACTATTTTCTCACTTTTTTACTGTCACGCTTTTAATGAAACCATTTATAATTAGATTTTCATCAATAACAACAGCAGTACACAAATTTGGATGTGGATTATAGCCAATATTTAAAAGCACAAAATGGCTTTTTCTTTTCATTACAATCCAAAAATCCAGAATGTCTATATTTTTCGAGCATTTTTCCATTTCATCTAAATTTGCAAAATAGTATTTTTGCTTGTACTCCATAAGTCACTCTTTTTACTTTGAACAATTTCTTCATCCAGTTGAGTATCTTCACATGTTTGCGATTTAATTGAGGGATCCTCTTGATGACATCTTTATTTGTTAATTATTTTCAACATCCATTAAAGATACAGCATTAGGATGTAATTTCGGATATTGTAGGATCACGGTTATTCTATTACCATTTATCTCATCGAGAACTTTACTAGTTCTTAAAATATCACTTGGTTTGAAATGCAATTCACACACCTAGAAGCAAAATTTAAATTAAGAAAGCTGATATATACATGCAACAAATAAATCTCAGTTTTTCTTTACTTAATAATAGATTTATTTTATCTGATCATTAGGATGCATTCTGAAACTAATTTCGAAATAGCTTTGAGTTTATAATTACAGTTCTCTTTTAACTCATACATTTTATTATTAATAAATCAAAAAATAATTATTTTATTTTTCAATAAAAATTTATAAATTTGAATGATATGATTTTATGCGTAACAAATTTAAAAAAAATTCCATAGGAATTCACTTTTGATTTCATTTGAAATTTTTTATTACTATTAATGTTATTAAAAAAATAGTGAAATGTTCAATAGGAAAGACACCGATTCTTCAAATTCAGAGGATATCGATGTAGAGGAAACAGAAAATACGGAAAACATTTCCATTGACCGTTGTCTAGAACTAACGGAAGAACTTTTCCGCGGAATGGAACAAAAATCATTTTTAAGGAACATGATTTGGTCTGTATATAAAATACAACAAACTTTATTGTCAGAAAAACCAAAAAGAAAATTAGCGATATGTTTGCATCAATAGCAAAATATATCTTACTTTGTAAATTTTAGGTTATTTCATTATATACATGTGTGTGTGTGTATTTTTCACACACATTAAAAATATTAACGATATAGTTAATTTTCCTCCCACAAATATTTCATGGAAGTAGGAGTGTCACGATTTTTTGCAAATGGTTATTGAAATTTTCGGCAGAGCGATCCGGAAAATTACAGTAACCGGAATATGTTCGGTCCCGAGGTTGACGGATAATGGATCCTATATTGGGTGTGTATGTATATATGATATATGAATGAATGGAGTCACTGTTCAAGTTTTTTCAAACCATAACTTGTCGAGAAACAACTATAAACTTAAACAGGAGATAAATGTTTGATTAATTCAGACTCAAAATGAAGAAACGAATATACGTTTTTATGAATTTAGCTCTTGTTATGAAACAAACTAACAACTCCAAATTTAGAAACAAAAACATTTAATTAACAAAAAAATTTACAAGAAGTCATATTTGGGTTCATAAAACTCTCGCGCTTGCGTAGCGTACCAAAGAGTCAATATCAATTTCCAAAACTGAAAAACGCAGCTTCTTCAGCCTGCTCCTCGCACCAATCGTCTCCCTACTCACCCTCCCCATCAAAGGCTCTGGAAATCGAAAGCGCTGAGTAGGAGACGTTACAGACTAAATTATTCCTTCCTTCCCCGGAGTTTTTTTCTTTTTTTTTTTTTTCTACGGAAATCAACCTGCAATGAAAAAGAAAAAACACACACACAAGCAACAAAAAGCAAAATTTAGTATTACAGATAGCCTGATCAATCGGACTCTGGCTGATACACAAATTATATGGCATTATATAATATAAAAATATATCAAAAGAGCACAAAATAATTATGTAATACAACAGAATCTGCAACAATAGATAAATTTACAAATATACACATTAATATTATAAAAACAATATAATTTTTTTTTCAAAATTATGAAACAATTGAAATTTGTATTAATAGAAAATATTTTTTTAAAAAATTAATATCTGAGTAATAAAAAGAAAATAATTATGTTTGGTTATTCAGCATTCTACTGAGACTATCAGCATTCTGATGTAATTTGCCCTTTTTGTGAACAATATCGAAATTTAGGCTTTGAAGAACCAAAGCCCATCTTAAAGTCTGGGATTAGATCCTGTATGATGTTTTAACCAAACTAATGGGTTGTGATCAGTTTCTATAACAAATTTATACTGACTATCTAAATAATATTTTAATTTAGTAACATCAAAAATTATTGCTGCACATTCCTTTTCTATAGTACTATAATTTTTTCAGACTTTGAAAATTTTCTACTCAGAAACAGGATAGGGTGTTCATTTAGTTTTTGATCTCTCTGAGATAAAACTACTCCTATTCCTAAGTTTGAGGCATCACATTGAATAATAAATGGTTTTTGAAAGTCTGGACTGTAAAGTACAGGCTTCTTTATTAAAGCATTCTTTAATTCTATGAATGCCTTTTCACAGTTATTATTCTATATTACAGTTCCCTTCTTGGATTTCCCTTTTAGTAAGTCAGTTAAAGGCGCAGCAACTACCGAAAAGTCTGGTATATACTTACGATAGTATCCAACAAGACCTAGGAAAGCACGTACTTCGGTTTTGCTTGAGGGACGTTCGAAATCGGTAACAGCTTTCACTTTAATATCACCTGGTGTTCTTTGACCTTGTCCTACAAAGTGTCCCAAATATTTAACACGAAGTTGAGCGAATTTGCACTTTAAGGGTTTTACAGTCAATTTCGCAAATCGAATCTTCTCTAGAACACATTTAAGATGTTGGATGTGATCAGACCAAGTAAATGAATATATAGCTATGTCATCTAAATAAGGTACAGCAAAATGTTCGCAATTTTTTAATATCTCAGCCATTAACTTACTGAAATAATAAGGGACATTCTTCAAACCGAATGCCATTCTCAAAGGTTTATAAACACCAAATGTCGTAGTAAATGCAGCATATCTTTGAGCCTTCGGACTCAAAGGTATTTGCCAATAACCTCGTGTTAAGTCTAATAGAGATATGAAATTCGCTTTCGAAACAGATTCAACGCGCTCTTCAATATTTGGCAATGGATAATATTGTGTTCTGGTAACCTCATTTAACCGGCGATAATCAATGCACGGACGAGGTTCTGTTCCAGGAGCTTCAACTAATATTCTGTCTGTCGTGGGGACATTCGATATGGTTTAGCTATAATAGGTTTATCAGATTCCAACTCGATGTCCAGTTCAGCTAGTTCAGTACAACCCGGTTCATTTGAAAAAATATCAATAAATTGAATCAAAAGTCTACTCAATTGCTTCTTCTGCTCATCCTCTAATTTTTCATTAAAACAGCTTTCAGGGAAAGTCTCTAAAAGGGTGGATGAATTAATTTCAAAACTTGGGATATCTTCATTCTCAGAATCAATATCTTCATTCTCAGAATCAATATCTTCATTATCAGAATCAATATCTTCATTATCAGAATCAATATCTTCATTATCAGAATCAATATCTTCATTATCAGAATCAATATCTTCATTATCAGAATTAATATCTTCATTATCAGAATTAATATCTTCATTATCAGAATTAATATCTTCATTATCAGAATTAGAGGTAAAAATTAAATTAACATCTTCTGGACGCTGAAAATAGGGTTTTAACATATTTACATGGTATACATGTAATTTTTCTTTATCGGGAAATTGTATTATATAATTTGTTTCCGATAGTCGTTTTACTACTTTTCCTGGACCTATCCAATGAACAGAAAATTTACTTGACCTAGAAGGGGCAACGACTAACACAAGATCATTTTCTTTAAATTCTCTTTTCGTAGCCTTACGGTCATACCAAAGTTTCTGTTTTTCTTTAGCATCTGTCATATTTTGCACAGCTAATTCTTGACATCTTTTCATTCTATTTAAAAGATTAAAAACGTAAGCAATCACACTATCTTCTTCAATGGTTTTACCAGTTAAATTTTCATATAATAGTGTTACGGGAGTTATTAGGTTCCGACCATGGACTAATTCTGCAGGAGAATATCCAGTGCTATCATGAATGCAAGTTCTAAGCGCAAAAAGTGCCTGAGGTAAAATTTTCTCCCAATCTGTACCCTTTTCTAAACAAAGGACTTTCAGTATTTTCTTTAAAGTTCTATGCAATCTTTCAACAGGATTGCTTTGGGGATGCTGTACAGAACTATGCACTACTTTAATACCAAATTTTTCTAAAAATTCTGATGTCAGGACACTCATGAAAGATGTTCCTTGATCACTTTGCAACTCCCTAGGAAAACCCATACGGCTAAATATCTGAAGAAAAGCATCAACCACAGTAGTAGAACGAATATCTGGTACTGGGATGGCATCTGGATACTTGGATGACATGCAAATGGCTGTTATAATATACCGGTTGCCGCTTGAAGTTAAAGGTAAAGGTCCACAGGCATCAACATTAATTCTAGTAAATATTTCCGGAATTACTGGAACCAGTTTCAAAGGAGACTTTTTCTTATCTTGAGGCTTTCCTACACGTTGACATTTGTCACAAGATTTAACAAAATTTTCTATGTCTTTAAAGCAGTTTGGCCAGTAGAAAGTTTTACACAACATATCTTTTGTTTTAGTTACACCTAAATGAGCTGCAGTTACCTCATGGCAGATTCCTTTTAGCTGGTTGCGAAACTTCTTGGGCACAACTAATAATCTTCTTATGGTTCCATCATTGTCCATTTTATTAAAAAACATTTGATTTATTATAACATATTTATTGTCTTTTGAAGATTGTCGTTTAGCTTGCTCAAAGAGGTTTCAAATCTTCGCACACTTTTTGTTCACGAGCGAATTCTTCTGGGGATGTCTTTATCAAATCCAGACCTTCAACTTCGGTTTCTAATGGTGGCAAAATTGCATTTTCCTCTAATTCTTCATTTTGTTTAGTTTTGAGGCAAGACCTAGAGGATTTTATTTCAGAGACAATTATCTCTTTATTCGTGCTATTTTCCTTGCGTCTTTTTTGAGCTCGAGTTTCTATAGCATTTATCATATGTACTTTCACCTCTTCGTGTTTTTTGGTTTCTTCAATTAAAGCGGCTGTTTTGTTACCTAGTAAATACCTTCCTTGATCCAAGGAATCTCGAAGAACTGCTGCCTTTGTCAAAACGTGACCTAATTCACAATTTATTTCAACCTCGGCAATAGGTAAGCATACTAAAGTTTCATCAAGAGGTGTTCTTAGCCAAACCTTTTCCTTAGTGAACATATCAGGTTTAACGTATTTTCCACAAATCAAATCAAGAGTTGCTCCAGTGTCTCTTAAGATTGGCATTTGAATTCCATTAACAGTGCCGATACTAGTGTAGGGAGCCATCAACTCATTAAATGTACTTTTAGCAATTTCATTAGATGCTACCGATTCTAAGTTCTTTTTTATTTTGTCACACTGAGGCCGCAAATGACTATAAGAACCACACTCATAACATCGGAGTTGTTTTCGTTTTTCAAATTCCCTTTCATGTGCATAATTTGAATTTTTATTCTCGACTCTTTTAGGAACATGAGATTTATTATTTCGAATTACTTCATTAAACTTAAAGGCACGGTTTTCGTTTTGTTGACGAAAACCAAAATTATTTCGAGGGAGTTTTGTAAAATCTTTATTCTTAAAACTATCTCTTAAGCTTTCATATTCATCTATTTTATCTGCCAGATCATACGGAGAATTTATTTTAAGCCATTCCGCCAAAAAATGTTCTTTAATTTCAATTGGCACTCGACGTTTCAATTGATCTGTTACCATTAGCTCCTTAAGCTGTTCAAACGTCGTTATTTCTAATTCCGCAAGCCATTCCGTAAAGTAACTATTCAATTCTTGTGCATAATTTCTCCATGATTTTTCTGTCGTTTTCTGGTGTTTAAGAAACAATTGTCTTAATTTTTCGCTATTTAACTTGAATCGTTTAAGAATAAGTTCCTTCCATAATCGTAATCATCAGCCCTTTCTGGAGGTTCTCTAGCTAACATGTTAGATATTTCTGAAGGTAAAGCACTTACAAGATAAACTACCCATTCGTTTTTTGGAATATGAGCCATTTCTGCTCTACGCTCAAAATTTATTAAGTATAAACTCATCTCATCTTTCTTTTCATCATACTTTGGCGTTATTTGCATTAATTGAATTTTTTGAGCTTGTTCAGTCCTATTTGTAACTGATTCTCTGTTCGAAATTGTGGCATTTGAAGAGATTTCCAGACGTTTCATTTCCAAAATATGTTCTCTTTCTTCACGTCTAATTCTTTCCTCTTTTTCTAGTTCTTCGCGATTAATTCTCTCCTCTTTTTCTAGTTCTTCTCGCCTAATTTTTTCCTCTTTTTCTTCTTGTTCCCTTTTAACTCTTTCATCGATTACCCTATCTAATATACATTTTACTTCTTCCTCGTTGAAGTTTTTACTAGCTAAAATTAATTTTTTAATGTCTGGGATTTTAAAAGAATCTGGAACTATTTCCCTAACTCTTCCGCTACTTCTATTAAATCTCCTTTTTTCCCCGTGCTAAAAAAGCCATTTTAATTACTAAACGTTTTATCTCAGAAGAGATGCAATAATGAGAGAAAAAACAGACTATACCCACCAATATGCAAAATTTATTAAATAATTATTGAAATTATTTATCACACACTACTAATATAAACATATCAATAACGTTTAAAAAACTAAATGAAACAAACTATATTATAATACAACAAAAGTATAAAATGGAAAATCAATTATTTCAAAAAGAAGAAAAATGTTTAATATTAAATCTACTCTCGATTTCAAGTTATTATCACCAAGCTAATGATTGATACTCAGATAAATTGAATCATTAATCAAAAATGTAAATATATTATATGTATAAATTATATAAAATCATATTCTTATATAGATACCACTATATTAAATCCAAAAATGAAATTATACATATTTTTAATTCAAAATATAGAACACTACAATTCTTAAGAACAATACAAATTAACAGCTTTAACTAATCTAAACCAGAAATCAGCTTTCGATTTCAAATCAATAAACTTAGTTAATCATACACGACATCAAATAATGTTAATAACGTAAGATATTTTAAACATTAAGAATATATCTTTTCAAATTCTTAACAATGTAAAAAAACATATACGATTTAAATATCAAATAAATCAGTTTTATATCATATAAAACATTGCAAAGAACAATCAAACACATCAATAAAAATTTCACATTACATTAAATTCAAACCTATTTGTAATAATATACTTTCGTTTTCACATAACGAAATCAAAACCTTTAAAAAATATATTCCTTTCTTTTCTTAAAATCTACTTTATATATCAGTTGAACAATCAAAAAACTAAGTATATAATTGTACTTTTGATTTTACACCTTAATCTATAACAACATAGTTATTTTAACACATATTCCTAAGTGAATTGAAATACATCAACCACATAAAAATTATGAAATACACATTTAATAAGATACACACTTTTCGTTTAAAAAAAATATTACACTGTAAGTTCGAATACACGAAATACAGAAATTATCTTTTGTAATATGGAATACACCATTTACAAACTTATAAACAAAATTAATTGATGTAACATGAAAATTCACGTAAATAAGATTGGAACTAAATATTCTATAAATTTATAACATACCAACTATTTATTTTTAATTGTAGCCAGAGAAGGATTGATCAAAATGGCCTACCTGTATTCCAACATTTCGGCACGTAATCCATTATAGTGCACATAATTAATTTTCACAGTGGATGCTAATGCAAAGCATTATAAAAACATCCAAAACCGCTGCCACAAAAAACATAAGTTTTTTATGAAACAAACTAACGACTCCAAATTTAGAAACAAAACATTTAATTAACAAAAAATTTACAGGAGTCATATTTGGGTTCATAAAACTCTCGCGCTTGCGTAGCGTACCAAAGAGTCAATATCAATTTCCAAAACTGAAAAACGCAGCTTCTTCAGCCTGCTCCTCGCACCAATCGTCTCCCTACTCACCCTGCCCATCAAAGGCTCTGGAAGCGCTGAGTAGGAGACGTTACACTCTAGTCTGAAATTTCTAACGAATTAGTCGGTCGCTATTTGAAAAAATAAGTAATGCTTAAAGTGTTCAAATTTTCAATGACAGTAGAAGAACTGGAGTCACAATTTAAAATTTAAATTGATGTCTTTAGAATAATTAAAGTGGGTGCTTCAGAATATAAAGGTCTAATCTTGAGTGAAAGGCTATTTTCAAAGCCTCTTCTTTCACTGTTACGGCAGAATAAAATTGAATGTGGAAAATTATAAAAGTATGTGTTAGTCCAATCTACCGTATCTTTTGCGAAGTAAAAACTTGTTATAACGAACATTACAGTTAAACATTTTTGAAGCTTTTGTAGTAGAAAAAGTAATCAGTTTTACTTTGCCTAAAGAGAATAAAATTGTTTTTCAGGTCCTTTCATTCCAGACACCTGTAGGCATAAGGGAAAATCATGTAATCTTGAGTCTAATGTTAGCATATATAGTTGAACGCGAAGGAAACTAACTTATTACAACAAAAAATTACCGTATGAGTATATTAAAAAAAAATCTAATCTAATTTAGATACAGTTAAATTGTGTGGGTGAAACTGGATAAAACGATCGATAAATATTTTAGTTTGAAATTTTCGTTCTTGGCAGTTTTTTAAAATGATTCCCCAGCACACAGGTACCAATTTTCTCCAATTCTGATAAAAGTCGTTTGTTATGAAAGCAATTCTAAAAATTTAATAGCTCTTCGAATAAAGCTTATAACTGCTTTTCTGTAACTTTACTAGTTTACTTGTAGATTCACTAGTTTTTCATATCTTGTTAACACTTGAAAAAATGTTCTGTAAGGAATAAGTAAAACCTGTCTTGTGTGCTTTAACGGATTATAATATTTTTATCGCAATAATTTTATTAATACCATAATAATTATCTTATTAATATACATATATATGTACACACACATATATATATACACACTATTAGTAATAACAATATAATGTAATTTTTTATCGTATTTATATCGATGTATTTGTCCTTATAGGCAAAAAGTAATCGTAGGTCCAATGCATTCTCTCCAATTGAATTGAATTGTATTGCATTGCATTATTGTGAAGCCTATTTTTTGCAGATCAGCATAGCCTATTGATTTTAAAACGTCAAAATCGATGACCATCTGCCATAAGTTTCCGCTACAAACAAACAGAGAGGTCAACGAGTTTTTCATGTGTCTTGATAAAAAGGTCTTCGGAGTAGAGTCAGTTACGAACCCGCTCACTTTCTGATAAGAACAGTCGATGCCCCAGTCAAAAATTCTGTAACTTATCGATAAGCAAACTGTTCTTAATCTTGCTGTCTGACACAGTACACGTTCGTTTTTGAAAACTTGTTAGGACTGGTGAAACAGTTCGCCAAATGGAAAAATGCATTAGATTATTAAGATATGATTTTTTTAGACAAACTACCTTTTCTTGATATAAGGGATGATCAAATGAAAAGGTACGAAACGACACAGTGGGTACAAATGTAGACTTTATTCAAAATATGCACCATAGGCTTGAGCTCAACGATCCCACTGATAAACAAGCTGCAGGATTCCTTGTTCTCAGAATTACTATGGCCGTGACGAAATCCAGTCTTCCTCAGCGTCCTTGAGTAAGTCTTCCAAATTGAAGCGCTTCCCTTTCAGGTGTTTCTTCTGTGGACCAAACACGTGGAAATAGCAGGGCGACATGTCCGGCCCGTAGGTTGGATGGCCTAACCTCTCCCACTAGAACTTGGCCAGTTCCGTATGTGTGAATCTGAAGACATGTGGAAGCACGTTATCATGGAGAGAACCACGCTCTTCGTGAGCAGCTACAGTCCTTTGTTCTTGATTGACCTGCGTAGGCGTCGGAGTGTCTCACAGTATACATCGGAGTTAATGGTTTTTCTGTGCTTGTGAAATTTCACAAATATCATATCTTAAACGTGCAAAAAGACGGTGAGCAAACGCTTTTCCTGCTGCCGGTGTGGTTTTGAACATTTTAGGGGGAAGTGACGACTCATGCTTTCACTGTTTTCTCACCTTCCGCTGTCAGAAATCGAATAACACAATCGTCCACTATTGCAACGCGAACGACATCCTGTCCTCATACGGACTGGCGCATCATTTGGACGCCGCTTTTGATAAGAGCCTCTGCTGTCTTCTGTGCACGCCGGCGCGTGAGCATGCTCCGATCCCAGTTAGAGACTCCAATCACTCCTCGAGCTGTCTTGCTATGTTTCCCCATGGCGGAATATGCAAATATTTAACTATTACGTTTTTACGTCGTTTCGTACCTTTTCATTTGATTACCCCTTATAAATAAACCACAACGTCAGAAAAAATTATTTAGAATGCACTGTTAGAAACACATGCAAAATAAGATTCATACTTTAAAACAGTACTTTCTTTATTGATGAAAATTAGCCATTGTATTCATTTATCTTTTTCTATTTAAAAATAAAATTTTATTAAAAATATTTTTTTTTTTTTTTTTTTTTGCACTTTTTTTAGTTTAAGTATTAGTCTTCTTTGTAAAAGTATTTCGCCGTATTTCCTTCATAAAAGTACGTAAGTCCTGTTAATCATTCAGTTGTTTGTTTTGCAAATGGTCTTTGCACTAGATCGTTTTCTTGTTCAATATCTGAAAGCTTTTAGTTTTTGTTCTTTATTTTATTTATTTATTTTTTTTCATATTTTCATCATGTATTTCTACCGTACTTATCACACTTGAGTCTATATTCGAAAAATCTTCGATATAAATATTAGGCAGAAAAAGGGTTCTTTATTCTTAAGTTACGACGAGTAATTTTTCCTATGATGATTCTGCATTTCAGTTTTTTCCCATCAAATATCTGATATCCTTCGACTTTGTTGCCCAATGTCTGAGGTTGTCCTTTTTGGACTTTGCACCATTAAACCCAACCAATCAACTCATTGTTGTCTGAAATGCCTGCACCTTTTGCTTCGTTTTTCAAGATTGAATTAAGTTCTCAGACGTTATTTTTACGAACCTGTAAATTACTAACACTGTCATTTTTTTTCCCCTTGAACTAGTAGTTTATCCTTACCCACCCTGACTACTATTGACTCAATGATAATTTTAACTTCCATTTACGAACTAAAAACTTTTGAAAATTCTTTTCTGCGAACTTACGTTTCTAGTTAATAGTTTTTTTTTTTTTTCGTTTTTCTAAAATATCTTTTATGACCTGATTTTTTAAAATTGCTTTTTGATTTTTTTATAGAAAGCTTTAGAATTTGAGTCAGTTTTTTACAACAAGGCATTCCAGACAGTGTGAGAATATGCATTGGATGGGAAAGTTTTGTGTTGAATTCGTTCCCCTCCATATGCAAGAACTAGAAAGTAGGAAAAAGTCTTTAAAAGTTTGAGCATCGCTGTTCTGTTATTGATTATTTCATTTCATTTGAGAAAGTTAATTTTTAAAGTTACATTTGTTGAGAGAAAGATGGAGCCAATTCAATTGCGGATTTGTCGGAGTGGAAGGAACAAATGTGCTTAAATTGAGGAAAAAAATTTTTGGAATTCAAAAGAACCTCCTCTCTACAATTTTAAAAATTTGGAAAAAGCCTTTGAAAAATGAAAATGTGTCGGTGTGAAGTATTTCATTGAAAATAGAAAAGCAAAGCATCCTAAAATGGGAAGTTTAGCTGCAGTATGAAAGGAATGAACATTATTGTTGATGGTAATGTCATTAAAGTTGTATATAATAAGCTTACTGCTTTGCTATGAAGATTACAAATCATCTGACGGTTATAGCCCCAAACACTTTCAAAACCGCATTTGAAAATTGTGTGGTACTTGTGAAAGAATTTTGGAATTTGAAGGAAAAGATGGAGTACTGAAATTCCACTACTTTCCGAGTAAGACCCAAAAGATGTTTTTAACGTGGACGAGACAGTTTTCTTTATTTTAAGATCTTTTCCGAAAGAACACTTAGCATCAAAGACCAAAGATGTAAGGGTGGTGAAAAAGTGAAATAAGGAATTAGTGTTTTGAACTCTTCCCTCAATAAAAAAAAAAAAAAAAAAAAAAAAAAAATTCGTATGAAATTGAGACTCCGGAGAGAGACTAAATTTGAATTCAAAATTCGTAAAATGAAGATTGTTATTAAGAGATTATTATATTAAAATAATTTCCTGAAGCATAATGGTAATTACTAAAGGCAAAACGATTATTCTTTCATTTCCATTTACAGAAATATAATTTATTTGTGTGAAAATGTTTCTTTGAATGTATTCGTGGATTGTCAATTTTAAATAATAGTGAAAAAGGGCTCAACATTAGACACGAACTACTTATAGGGAAGTAGCTCTACAAAATAGATAAGAATTCTTTACTGTGTGTCTATCTGCTTAGAATTCCAGAGTAATAATAACTATAATGCGAAAAATTATATTTCTCTTTATATGAAAACGAAATAAATTTTTATTTAAATATTTTCTCAATTGGTGTGTGTGTGTGTGTATATATATATAATTACATACATTAATAGGTATTTGTGTAATCACTATCTTTTTTTTTTTTTTTTTTTTTTTTTTAAAAAAAAAATTTTTAAAAAATTAGAAGTCAAGTGTTTATTACTGTAAGAAGCTAATGCAATGCAATAATTGAAGAGACATTTTATTTCGGAAACGCCAAAATGATTTGGAAGCGATATATAGATGATTAAAAAATAGAAACAATTGCAACTTTTAATTTTTAAGCGTATGTGAAGTTTGTTTAAAAACATTGCCTCACACATATACATAGTTGCAAACTTATATTAGAAATAATTTTAGAAGAAAAATTAAATGTGAAGAGGATTAATAATTGCTGGAAAGTAACCAACTGCTAAATAGAATAATAATTTGAAAGCAGTGATTTTTTTTTTATGATGCAAATCTCTTTACCATTTCTTTTTTATTTTTCTCTTTTCTTTTTATTCTGAAGTTTTCTTTTCCCGTTTGAAGGTTACAACAATTAGAATCTTTTTTTTTGGGGGGGGGGGGAATCGCTTTCACTTGAAGGCCGCGCCTATTGGCTAGTAACAATATATAGTTAAAAAGGTTGTGAATTTCCCAGGAACAGTTGCCGTGAGCATGAAGTCATTGTATTTCTCTGAGAAACGCAACGCTCGGCTGACGCTCGGTACGTGCCCCATCCGACAAATGACTCTGGACTTATGTGCGGCAATTAAGCCGACTTCCGCATTCGCTGCCGTTTACGTTGTGCAATTTTTAATTGTCTCATGAATAACTGATATGCAAACAAGCATTAGCTGGATGGGTTTTGGTGCATTGGAGCTCCGCTTTTCTTTCTGCTGACAATAAATACCTGGGCCTGTCTGCCCTAATACTTCTGGGTGAATTCATTGTGCCTCACATTTTTCACAACGCTCTGGAATTTTCTGTTAATTGTGAACACGGAAATGAAATCCGATTTATTTTGGTTTGCTGTGTTCCGGCCAATCTTCAAATCACTGTTGATTTTAACCTCGTTTTGCTATTCATATGTTTTGATTAAATAGAGGAAAGAAAATGAGTTATTTTTATCGTGTTTAATTGTGTAGGTATGATGCACTTCTAGAATTGTAAAATGCTTTAATAGAGCTTTGAAGAACTTACCTTAACTGTAGACAGTTGTATTTTTCTAAAACGTGTTTACTGATTCGATCTGTGGATAGCATGAAGAATTCGCCATAAGAGTGAAAGATCCCTGGTTTTATCCCAGTCCCTGCTGAACAGCGGAACTGCTTGGATATCTGTGGTATTAGGCATTTCCAATACGCCCCGTGTCTATAAAAGATTGAATGGTCTCTCTTTAGCTTTCAAGCAACATTTCGTGGGTTTGTTTCCCACTTCGGTTGGGGTTGTTTGTAATGGTTTGGAATTTTCTATAAATTGTAATTAAATTTCGCGTGCAGGGAAAAAAAAAAAAAAAAAAAACGAGCCAAGGAAATTTTATTTATAAAATGTGTCCTTTTCTTCTTCATTGGGGCGTCAGCCGAGGGCGGGCCATGGCCTTCTGCCGAATAGATTTCCATGCTGCCCTATTCCGTGCTTGGCTCCTTTAGTTCTTGATCTAAAGAAATTTTAAATCCGTTTCAAGGCTGTTGATCTACCGGATCCTTGGTCTTTCTCTTTTCCGAGTTCCAGATGGTTTAGCATCAAATATCTTTCTCGTTGCTCGGTCCTCTTCCATTCTTATTAAGTGTCCTGTCCATTTCAGTCTTTGAATTGAAATGAATTTTATAACGTCAGGTTCTTTGAAAAGGGTGTAAAGTTTGTTCTTCTTCTCCACAAATCTCCACACTTTACACCTCCCAGGATGCTTCCGAGTATTTTCCTTTCAGACACGGCCAAAAATTTTTTTTATCGTATTCTGTTATCGACCATGTTTTACCAGCATATGTTACTACGGGTCTTATCAGGGTTTTGTATAGTAATAATTTCGTTTTCCTACTAATAAAACTAAAATGTCCTTTTGGAAGGCGAAAATCCTCTCAGAAACTTCAGCTGTGTCGAAGCGGCCAACATTATATCCCATCCATAAACATCGGGTGTTGAAAGCCAAAGTTTTCGCGAATTATAAGCAAGTCATTTATCCACCAAGATCAGCCTAGAAGCTGACAGGAGAAAAACATAATATAACATAGCACGTTAATAAATCATCCTATGGTTTTCATTTTTAGTATTCTAATGGTTGGATCTTTTTAATGAGTTCCGTTTTATACCTTAAAGCTTTTCATCGAATTATAGTTTTTATTTATTACCCAGAAAATTACTATAAGTCAAATTGAAATGTGTTAAATATATTTGAATAACTATACAGGAACGATTACGCATTTCGATATTTTTAATTATAAATAAATACTTTTTTTCTATAACTGTATGATCTTCAGAAAATAAAATGAAATCTTTGTCTGATCTTTTCATTTATAAATGTTTGTTTTGAATATGTAAGTTGAATACCACACAATTTGCAAGTGCAGATATTGGTGATATTTTTCTAGGTGATGTTGAAGGATATTTTCGTCTAAATTTTCAAATGGAAAAGATTCCGGGACAAACAAAATAACCTTTTCGTAGCAAATTTCCAGGTAAGGTTGTCGAAACCGATGTTACAGGAAATAAAGATTCGAACGTTATTTGAATATTAGAAAACGTCTGTAAATAAATGCAGGTAATAAAATCGAATTATCTGTGACGAATTTTTATATAGTGGTTCAGGTTTTGCATACATTTTTTGACGTGGAAACCCGCATGTTTTCATTGATTCTTAGCTTACCTTGATTTTCTGTTTTAAATAGATCCAAGCGACTTTGGTTTTTTTATTTTTATTTATTTATTTTTTTTATTAGCTATTAATTGCTGACGGTATTGCTGGTACTTTCACCAATTTGAAACATCCGAGGTCTATTTTTTTCTAAATTGTCTTGTCTATTAATCTGTGTATCATTCACGGATTTCGCTATATTGAGTTCAGAATGTGCTCTTTAAATTCACTATATACAGCGTGTTTCATATTGAATGGGACAAAAGGAATAGCGCAGTGTGATTGACGTAATGGATTTATTAAACAGAAACAAAATTATTCTGCTACTACAATTATATCAGTTTTATTTGGCGACAGGAAAAAACATCGAATGACAAACTCCTCGCTAGAGGCGCTATTAAACAAAATTGTGCCCATGCAGGAGAAAGCATACAGTGATTTTGAATATGTCAAAGTCTCTTCGTTCACCGTCGTGCGAAGACATTATCGCACGAAATTACGTAAGGAACCATCGCATCCTAAAAACATCAAGGGGATAAACAGTTCCTGGATACGGACTGATTATGCAAGAACAAAAGCCCACGACGAAAAACACCAGAACCCTAAGTGGTTGAAAGAATTCGTGAATCGTTTTCACGGAGTCCTCAAAATCAACGAGATATGCAGGTGCAGAACTGAATATCTCTCACACAATGGAGTGGCGTGTTTTACGGAAGCATCTCCGATTTAAGCCGTACAAATATCAGATGGTCCAGACTTTAAAACCTACTGACAAACCGTTGCGTAAGAACTTCTGTGTAAAATTTCAAGAAAAGCTCGATGTGAATGGATTCGAGAACACACTGGTGTTTACCGATGAATCCACGTTCTATTTTTGTGGTGAAGTTAATCTCCATAATTTACGATTTTGGGGTAT
This sequence comes from Latrodectus elegans, assembly GCA_030067965.1. Classification (NCBI taxonomy): domain Eukaryota; kingdom Metazoa; phylum Arthropoda; class Arachnida; order Araneae; family Theridiidae; genus Latrodectus; species Latrodectus elegans. The sequence goes on from CM057814.1 coordinate 132,658,823, forward strand.
GGTAAATGCCCATGTAACATTAGAACATCAGCGTGATACTCTAAAGGTGAACGTTTTCTGCGCTTTAGCAAACACAGTTATGTTTTTGGTCCATTTGTCTTTGCGGAACAATCGATTAATGGGGACATTTACCAAGACATGCTCTCTGAGTGGTTGCTCCCCCAGTTTGAGGAAGCTGTTCTTGCTTTCATTTTGCAGCAAGATGGTGCTCCCTCACATTGCAATAACAACGTAAGTGAGTTCCTGAACGAACTTCTACCCAATTGCTAGATTGTCCTCGCTGGGCCACAGAATT